>VNWY01000807.1:0-28041 GCA_009869845.1 Pseudachorutes palmiensis | reverse complement strand
AAATAGCGCAGGAGTTGTACGAGTTTATGCAGCATTCCGTGAACCTGAAGATTGGTTGAATTCCTTGGATGTGGATTTCTCGGATTTGGACAAAGCGAAAGCTTTTCTGCTTTCACTCTTCGAAGGTAACACGACTTTTGCAATTATTTCACTTGGTTTTACTACAAGGGACTTTGGGATCAGAACGCTTTGGTGGCCCAATATTACATCTATTAATACTTATCTATCGCAAAAAATCGCCTTCAACACTTTTAGCCTAGACACTAGACCTTGAACTCTCTAACATTTGTGCTTTAATTTTTGAAGGTTGGGATGAGCAACTTTTGGACCTCATTCGAGCCAATACTGGAGAATTTGTTAAACGTTTAATCTACGCCCTTCCGGTTGGTCATTCCTGGACACGCACTGGGAACAGTGACGACTTGACGTGGAAACTGACCCTGTTAGGGGACGCTGCGCATGTCATGTCTCCGTTTGCAGCAGAAGGTGTAAACTCCGCTATGCTGGATGCCGCTCGTCTCGCTTCGTCTTTGACCTCATCGGGAGACAACTTGGAATCAGCGTTGGCGAAATATGAAAGTGACATGTTTGCAAGAGCAGCTTCGGCTGCAAAGCGGTCAGAGTTTAATTTGGAATTGATGTTTGGCCCAGACGCTGCTATTGGACTGGCATATGGAGTTAGACAATTATATGTGTACGACATCCACTGAATAAGTACATTACATGTCAACAACTTTAACAAGTTTTACCCTTAAAATATTACCAAAACGAATCCACTTTCCCTCTTTTGATTGATCAATTTGTTAATTAATTAATTGATAATTTTTTTAATTCTTCCACTTTCTGTAGGTTGTTTTTGCTTCATTTTACCCAAACAGAATTCAGAACTAAACTAATCGCAATTTAATTAAGAATGATCGTTAAGATGTTGTGAAGTGAATTGTTAATCAAAGAATAATTTTTCAGTGTGATTCACTAATCTTAAACCTAATAACCTAATAACCTAATAACCTAAAATTGCCTCGGTTTGACTACTTGAACTATACTTGACTTGCTACAAGCTAAATTACTACCTACTGTATAATATTGATTCATTAGTAAACTGTACCAACATATGGTATCTTCTTTCTTGCTATGAACCCGAAGGTTGCCCCTACTAACTTGGTTCTCGTTCGTCGGCTGAATTCAATCCTCTCTCGTTCCACTACGAGCATCTCTACCTCTTTAGAAGAGAGTTTTTCAAATATAAGAGCTACAAAGGAGACGCTAAAACCAAATATTAGAATGAAGAAAGAGCCATAAAGATTCTGTAGCTTGAGTGGCTTTTCATCCATTTCGTCACTGACATAATTGACGTTCAAGTCAAACTTGTCTACTTTTGTATTCTTTGGGTCCTTTGCCTGAATTCTAAATTCTTTGGCTATTCCTTGCTGGTAGATATCAATAAACTTTGTCGGGAGCCCCATTTCAAATTGCCTGCTGTGGAATTTGTCTAGCATAGGGTGTAGTGGAGAGTATTTCCGAAGTACCCATGAGGATCCCACTGGCGGCGTGAGGTAGTCGGAAATGAAAAATTTGTGTCGTATATTCCAGTAACGTAGCTCCAGCATGTAGTCAATGTAAGCCCTGTAGATTACACAGACAAACTTTTCCTTCACCGTTCTATCCAAACAGGAATACTTGTCGGTGGAAATCTCCAGTGTCTCCCCGATATGGCGAACGTGAGCCAGTGGAGATTTTGTTATGAAGAGCAGTGCCACACCGCCAAGGGACTTAAGTCCCCATCGGTAGTCTGAAGCTGACAATTCTAGAAATGTTGACGGGGGTTTGGATACGAATGGGAAAGTTAGGAAAAGAAAAAGTTTACTTCTGTAGGCACAAGTGATGACAATTGAAACGAGGAGCCAAATCGCAACAAATGTACGAGATGGCAAAGGTGATGCGTTCAAAGGAGCTCCTTGCTCTAGCAATGACCCTACGGTCAAGTGGGTTGCCTGAAAGTAAGAAATCAATCCGGCAACTTTCTCGTTCTTGGAAGATATACTTTTGCTTTCAATTTCTCTCGACACGTTATGGAGGTATCGGTACAGTACGACGGAGAAAACTGTAGTCCCAAGTAATGCAGCCCATGCATTACGTCCGAAAGGATAAAATATGGCTTCCCAGTTAAAGAATGGTGTTGGCTTAGTTGAAACAAGGACAAGGAAGGCATTGAAAACTGGTACTGTAAAGTCAAAGACTTTGTTCCGCTCGTAGGTTGTAGCGACTGACAGCCCAATGTCGGCCTTGCCGCTGAGGACTTCCTCCATGATCCCATTCCATGAGCCATTTAGAAACTTTACTCCTGTAAGGCCACCAGATGCTCGTCTCAATGTATATGTAAAGTTGAGAGTATCTGCCATTGATTTCAGGATCACTTCTTGCATTCCTAGGATCTCAAGTTCTCCTGGTTTTCTTTTTGAAGGGACGAGGGTCACCAATGGAGGGGCCGGTGGAGCCGTAAAGCGAAGCGTATGTCCGTCAAGATTTCGCATAGGTTCAGGGAATTCTGCAATTAGTCCAATGCCAGATGTTGATTGAATATGTTTGAATCCAGGCCCTCCGTCGAAACAGTAGTAGCAAAACTGAGAAATCGAGCTGCTTTGTGCGCTCAGGAGAATTCGGTTTGGGAAATTGCTCAGTTCATTTCCATGTAGGAAATTAGGATCAAGAATTGAAGACAGTGAATCTGACTGGAGTAAAATTATATAAGAAGAACTTGCTTGGTGCTGCAGTTGTTCACTGCCAAAAAATTTGAGAAGTTTCGCAGCGTCTGATGAGCGTGAGAAGTTTTCTAGGGACATTACGAATGTAACGCATTGCCTCTGATGCCGGATTAAGTGATGCAATCCCAACTTCTTAGTGATTCCCATGTCAAATTCGTTGAGGGCAATTTGAATATGAGGGAGTTCATGACTGAAAGAAATTTTTATTAATTCAATGCGAGATATTTTTGAGTGAATGAAAAGGTATACATACCTGAATGAGTTTTCAGAGTCGATGAAGTCGGAGTGAAGATCACTTCTAATTTGTGTTAAGTAACAATGAGGGTAGACATTTGAAATAATTTCCTCCAGCATAGCAATCAGTTCTCCTTCGGTTTGTGTGCCAGCCAAAAGGCTAAACATCATAATAAACGACAAGAAACCCATTTCAACGAAAATCAACAATGACAAATCAGGGTCGCGGTTTCACATTTTTATGGAGGGAACTGCGTGCCCTGTGACAATTTACGTGGCAGGAATTTCTGACAAATGTCACTAATTTTCTTGTCCTTATTTCTCATTATATGGACACGAGCATGAATACAATGTCAGAAAAGTTGCAGTGTCGAGTATCAATTGAATGCCAACTGTCACGATACACGGACCGTCAATGTTACCTTGGTATTGAAAGTAGGGATCCACTTGCGACTCATTTCGCAATAAAGATAATTGTTTTGGAAATGACAGGAATAGGTGATTTGGAATTCTCAAAGACATTAATTTAGATGTCACCTGCAAAACTCCTCATAGTTTTTTACATGTATTTTTATTACCTAACTTCCAGAAAGGAGTTCAAAAGGCATTTATGCAAGAATATTATTTGGAATCCAACTGGGTGTGAATGTAACCCGAAGACTGCTTCCCTTCTCTGAAGCCCAAGGCTTAATAATAATAATAATATAATAACAATAATAGTAATAGTAATATGGCCAAGCTTATTTATATAGGAGATTAACTTATTTATTATTAGCCCACTGGAATGTTCGAATGAAAGGTGCAGCTCTGCATTTCAGTACCTTATGTCTTGATAAATAGCAAAATTATTTGATTTTTAGTAGTGACTGATGTAGCAGTGAATGGTTGAATTCGTCCTTGAATTTCAACTGTCAGGATGTAATGGTGGATTTCAAATTCACGTTGCAATGCTCGTAAGATTCCTTTATTTCGAACTTAGGTTTTTTACCTAAATAAAGTTCAAATAAAGCCTTACTGTTACATATCTCTATCTCAAACAACGGTGGTTCCTTGGTGGATGCAAAACTCTAATACATCTCAACTAATTGACGCATCGTTGACTTCAAAGGTGCCAAATGGGCGAAAGGATTGGGCCTCGTGTCGTCGAGCGGAATTTAGGAATTGGCCTAAAATATATCAAAAGTTTTTACTATAAAATCCAGACAGACTGGACAAATGCATAAAAGTAGCTTCCGCTACTTAATAATATAAAGGAATAAAAAAATCCCAACGAGCATCTTAAGCATTCTCTTTTCTCCACGCCATGCGCAGAATCAGAAAAAACAGCAAATTTTGTTGGATAGTTAGCCTTAAAATTTTGTATTTATGATGAAGTCACTCAATCGACGTATCTCCTCAGATTTGTTGTAATTGTTTAATACATTTTAGGAATGTGAATTGACTCAATATGGATTTATGGTCTTGGCATATAAACTTTATGCAGATTTTGTCAAACATTACTCCAAAACTCATCAGGAAAAAGTGGACGAATAATGGCAAGAAATGAACTGATATGTAGAAGTAATTTGCATTTTAAAGAAACCGTCAAAGATTTCAAGGTTATCTCCAGCTTATTATGTGACAACTAATTAAAATTTCAAATTCCTTTTTTGGAAATTACAGGCCCATCCTCGTGGCTTCAATTTAGTTTTTATCCTTTCAGATCTCAAACGCAGATTTACAACTAATTTTTTGTGCGCGTGTTTCAATTTGAAAATTAATTAAAAGTGTGTCATGGGCAAATCGGAGTTATGTAAGCTGTTCCCTGTACTTCAATCAACCTGAAACCTTGTAATTAGCCTGTAACTTGAAATTAATATAAAAGGCTCTCATGTTTCTCTAGGTCATCTGACTTCAAACTTATTGTCGACATGGATCCCGTAGCACCAACACCAAAACTTTTATCCTCTGGATGCTTTTCATTGCAGCCAGTTGAAAAAGCGGAAGGTTAGTAAATTAAAACAAAATTTTAAATAACCAGGTCACTCATTTTTCAATTCTTTCAAGTTCAATTCTTCCAATTTTAAGATCCCACAATTTGTTATCCTTCCAATGGTTTTGTGGTTTTTGACTTGGGCCAAGTCAAACACCCCAAATTCGGAACGGCTGAAATCCGGGGTCAATTTCGCGGCTACAATGCTCAGTTCCATCGAGAGACCGTGAGTGAAGAGGATTTGGCGTTTATGCGGTCAAGGCTTGGAGAGTGGGTATCTGAATTCTTTGTGATGGAAGATCAACGTGGGTACTTTGATGGGTTAGTTGAGGCCACCATCCTCCTGTCGGCGTATATTGATCCATTCCATGACATTCGCAGTCATGAAATGAAACTGGTTGTTGAAATGTATTTTTGGTTGTGGCACTTGGATGACATCCTTGAGCTCGCTATTGAGAAAAAGGTGGATTTCAAAATAGTAGATTTGGGAATAGCCCAGTTGCACAAGGTCCTTGGGGACCCAGACGTCAAGGACTTCGTGGATGTTCCAGGATTTGAATCATTCCGCCCCATTTTCTTTGCCCTTGTCGACTTGATAGGCAAATTCCAACAAGCTGGGATCAAGCAGTATGGGATTTCTGCCCCTTTTCGCCAATTCTTCCGCCGTTATACCGAAGCCATGCGGTGGTTCAACGTAACTCCCATTTGGTCCCAGTACTCGGAAGAAACTTTCAAATACTGGCGTCGGATTATTGGCTTTTTTGACGGGATTGCAGAAGTCGTCTATGTTCTGCGTGGTGGGAATTTACCATCGGCGATTGTGGACTCGCCATCCCTAAAGCGCCTGTTGGACATAACCAATACAGCCGGAGCGTACATCAACGACCTTCTAGGAATTCGCAAGGAATTTTATCACTCACAACAAGACAATTTCCTTATTTTCAAAATCTTGGCCAAAGGCACAGGAGTTGAACTCACGGTTCAACAAGTCTGTGACTTTATTGATGCGGAACTCCAAGATTTTGTGCACCTCAAGCATTCCATACTCAAAGAATTTGCAAATGACATCAACTTGGTGCACTATTTTGATGTATTGGAAACACTCATAGATGGCCACAATACAATGTACTTCCATGGATCACCAAGACATTTCTCGGTAGGAAGAGTTAAACCATCTGTATAAATAAGAAATCCCATGCCAATTCTAAGAAATGTGAAGTAGAAGTAGATACGGAAATGTAGCCAAAATAACTTTTAAAAGGGACAAGAAAATTGGATTAGGATATTTGATTTTTGTGATCAAAACGTCTTTACGTTGTAAAAGACATTGAATTGGTTGAAATTTTTGTCAAAAATTCTTGGGAACTTATAAAAAGTTTGTGTTTTCGCTTTACTGGTTATATACCTTTATGCAGAACTTACGAAAGAATAAAAACGTGACAACTTATTGTACAAAAAACTACGAGAATTACATCGCTTTGAGTTGAATTTCTTCAAACTATCTATTTTTAATCTATTTAAACTATTTCAATTATTTTCTAAAATGTCATTTTCAACAAGAATCAATTGCTCAATCAATGTATGAAAGAGTGAGCACTAGCATTTCATTTTAAATGTAAAAAAAATGATATTTTTTTAATTTCATAAAATTCATACTGTCATAGTTGATTCGATTTCAATTTATATGAAGTGGTATTTTAATTAAACCTCTGGCTTAATTTCAGAGGAGGATACAAGGGAATGGGTGTAATTAAAAAAGGTGTAATTAAAAAAAATCAAGATTTGACATGAGCACGAAGCTTGCTCGAATTGAAATGAAAAGAAAATAGACAGGTGCGGTATAAAAATTAAGGTGTCAAGGAAATTAGCCCCTTGAGAAATCGAGACTGTGAATTTGTGGAAACATGTAATTTAAAGACAGGTTGTCAGATTAACATTTTATTCACGCATAAGTTTAAAAAAAACTTGAGGTGCTAGGATGAAGTGGAACTTTTTAACCGTATAAATTAAGGTGAATCCAAACCACGAGGTTTTATTCTTCAAAAGGCACAGCAATAGGAATTCATCCACTAATCGGAACTCAAAATGTTGACTTGGATTTTGTTATTCATCCTTGGATTCGTAGTTTACTATTTGTCCCGACCTAAAAGCCTTTACAAGTTTCCACCAGGTAATGTTGAAGCGCGTAAGCAAAATTGCCACGCGTACAATTCATATTTCACTACATTTATTTCAAGGTCCGCTAAAACTGCCGCTGATTGGGTCACTCGCCTCCGTTATCCAGGCAGACTCGAGTCGTCTAGAAGCATTTCAAAAACTTGGGGATAAATATGGTGACGTATTCAACCTTCGATTTGGCGCTGTAGAAGTTGGTAAGAAAGAATGAGACAACACTAACTGCACACAAATATTCACTACCTATTCATATTGTTTTCCAACTATTATTCCAAACAATAGTTGTCATCAACAGTTATAAAAAATTGAAAGAAATTGCATACGACGAAAACCTACTCACTCGTGTTGATGAAAACGATATGTGGATACTTGAGAAGACAAATCAGAAACATGTCGGTATGTGATTTATGCGTGCATGGGGTGTACAAATGCTTAACATATTTATTTAAATTGAGGATTGCTGACCTCCTTTCCCGACCATTGGAACGAAACGAGAGCCTTTACACAACGAATTCTTAAAAAATATGGAATCCACGAGCGCAGTAAATCATCTGGAATTGTAGTCGAAGAGTTCACAGAGTGGGCTGATCACCTCAAGACCCAAATGAAAGACTGTGAATTAAAATTTCGCGTGGAGGCAAACTTTAATTTTATATTCTTCAACATCGTGTGGTCGCTTGTAACTGGTGATAAGTACAAATGGAATGATCAAAGGGCGGTCCGATTGTTTCAATCGATGAGCAACTATATGAAGCTTAGCAGTTTCACTGGCACTATTGCCAGTCTATATCCCAAACTAATGCCAATGTTCCCAAATTTAACCGGGTTCAACAAATTGAAAGCAGAGTGTGCGGAATGGAGACACTTTATAAAGGTACAAATTACAAACAGACATATTTTAAATTAGAAATTAATAAATTCACTTGATTTCAGCTAGCCATTGACGAACAACGTGGACATGAAATGCAGTTAACGGAGCCCGACAGCTTTATTGGTGAATATTTGCACAAAGAAAGAGAAACTGATGATATATCAGACCCACACAGGTCGATTTACTCAGGTAAACGATTAATAATTTCAAACACCCATATTATATTCTATGGTATAATCTAACACTAAAGTATTCCATGGTTAGAGGACAACTTGGTAGGTGTTCTTCAAGACATTGCTCTGGGTGGAACTGAAACGATGGCGAATTTGTTCAACTTCTTTTTACGATACTTGGTGAAATACCCTCAACTACAAAGGAAGTTACAAGATGAAGTAGACAATGTAGTTGGAGAAACGAGGCTTGCAAATTTTGGAGATATCCCTAGACTCCCATACCTTCATGCTACAATTCACGAAGTTTTGAGGTAGGAAATTACGTGTTTCATGCATAATCTAAGTTAAAACTCCAAAAATTTTGTAGGTTGGGAAGTGTAACTCCCATAACTCCAAGAAAACTCCTTACGGATTGGACTTTTGATGGATATACACTGCCCAAAGTAAATAATATCTTATTACGCTAGACGTGAATGTTGAATCTCTACTTGTAATATCCCTAGGGTACTCAGTTGCTGTTCAATATTTACGGGGCAAATAGGGACCCCAGCGTATGTAAAGTAAATAAGATCTTATTACGCTAGACGTGAATGTTGAATCTCTACTTGTAATATCCCTAGGGTACTCAGTTGCTGTTCAATATTTACGGGGCAAATAGGGACCCCAGCGTATGGGAAAAACCGACTGAATTTGACCCTTCAAGATTCCTGTCCCCAGATGGTGCCCTCATTAACACTGATAAAATTGTGTCATTTGGATTCGGTACGAGACGTTTACCGATTCTACATTGTATACTAAATGTTACTACAATTTTTAGGCAAGAAAAAGTGCATTGGGGAACATTTGGCTAAAACAAATATGGTCTTGGCCAGTGCAACTCTTGTTCAAAATTTCAGCATTGAGGTTGATCGTGAATCAGGAATGCCATCTGATGGCGATTTAATTGGACTTACACGTGATACAGCACCATTCACAATCTTATTGAAAACAAGGAATTCTCAAACTTAATCTGTGTAAATCAAGCTTAAAGAGTAGAACATATTGTGCTTTCCATAAGTAACCTGATGTCACTCATTTTAGAATTTTAACTATTAAGGGTCAAATGTTTTCAAAATCTAGCATATTCTGACACTTTTAACGTTTTCTAAAACGTTTTCAATACTATTTTAAACGTTTTAAGTGCACTTGCTACTTGGTTGCATTCTGTTTGTAACGGTTTACTAGTATGGTAATTAAATTGTGAGCTTTGACCGTTCTATTTGAAGCTATACTTTGAGAAGAAGGGCAAAGACAACTCCTTGGATGACTGTATTGAGTAATTGTAGTTTAGAACCTGATTCCATGTGGTAGAACCCTCCGACGCTGCAGCGTATGGGAGGCAATGCTTTAAGAACCATCTGAGTCAGCACGAGATCTGACTTACTACCGGACGCTGCCCAATAGTCACGGGAATTTAACACGAATTTTTCTGAATTGACGTAAACGCTTGACATCAGAATGGAGATTGGGAGAAGTAGGAGCGGAGCAAAGATACAAAAGGTGGATAACAACAAGACTGAAACTGCGTTCAAATAGTCGAAGAATCGAATGAGTCCAAACCACCCGAGAATTATAACCACAATTAGAATTATTTTGTAAACTGGGATGACCACTCTGCCAAACGTCCTGCTGCATAAAGTATTCAAAACAACGGAGGATCTGTAAAGCCGGAAACCCGTTATTGGAGAAGCTCCGCTTCCATGCAACCATGTTTTGCTGCAAATATTCCAAGGTTGTAGAATTACAGCTTTAGCAAATTTATTTCATACCTGGCCAGTTTTGTCATCGAATTCATCGTTGTAAATGCACAGTAGATTGAAACGGCCACCAACCAACCGCTGGAAAATATATCTACACAAAAGGCCAAATGAGTGATAAAGGAAACGGTAAATCTAAAAACAGAATTATTAAAGATGAGAAAGTTGGAGAAAGGATGGATGCGGTGCGGTAGGATGAGGATCAGAACAAAATACAAAAGATAAATCGACAACATGTCAACCATAACTGCTTTGAATATGCGGTCGTGCCAAGTTGGCGAACCATCTTTTCTCAGCGACAATTCCACCACGGCAGCTATAATTTCAATATCGTTGTTATTACAATTTACGTAGTGTCAATTAATGATACTTTGCCGATACATGGCATACAATAACCTCTGGGACGTGAGTTGAGTAAAAGCAAAGCGTTCACAACTTGTCGATATTCAACATCGTAAATGAGGAACGTTAGCTTAGTTGAAAATCCTGCAAGGAGGACGATGATGTTGACAATGTTAACTAACAAGAAGAGTGGACTCGACGTAGTTGCTGGGATCTGCGCAACATTGAATACAAATAAAAATACGTATGTGACAATTGCCACTACGTTCACGAGCTTTTTAAAAATATTGGACTGTTCCGTGACACGAATTCCGTGGAAATTAAAAGGAAGTAGTTTGTTGATTCGGCTAGTGGTGGACAATAGGTGTTTAAGAAATTGATATTCAACGTCTGTTAGCATTTTGACACCGAAGGCTCCAACGCTTGGCTAGTCAACGAGGTCTGACAGTTTTACTTAATTCTGTCCTAATATCGCTGTGCTTCTGCTTATAAATAATAGAAAAGTTTTAATAATTCCAAATCCACGACAGCGGCTTACTTCTTTCGTCTCTGCGGTTTATTTTCCTGCGTATATTTTATGGAAAACTAAATCGGAATAACCTTTTTAGTATTCGAGTGTCAAAATGTCACTAGAGTTGGAGGAATTCTTATTATTCTTTGTTTTCTGATTTAAAGAGTCGGGAGTTTTTTATTTGGAACCCGGAATTAAATATCCAAAAGTTTAACAGCGTAAATAGTAGCAACATCACCTGGAATTAAGATAAACCCCAAATCGAAGTCTAATATAATTATAACTTATTACTTGGGCGAGTTTAGTTACTGCTCACTATTCCCACAGGCAGTAATTTTTGCATAATAATTATTCTTTGATATATACCATTTAATGGGGATCCAATTCAAAGATATCTATGATTTCCTGAAGTTAATATAATTTACACGCTCCACATAATCGCATATTTTCTGTAATATTTCAGTATTAATTGCTTCTAAAGTCTTCCCAGCTTTCTACTAATTAAAAAATCAATTAAATACACCTTTCTGTACGCCCAGGAAATCGAATAGCGTAGCACGTGCCTATATTCGATCTAGCCCGTGTTGATTACGGGCTTCTGCATGCCCCATAAGGACTCCTACTGTAACTAGTAATTCAGCTTCGGAAATAAGACTTTAAAGGTTTAGATCAGGGAAGGTTAACGAATGCATGACGTATAGTGCTGTTTGGTCTCAGATTTAGGTTTAGTTACAAATATGTTTTTGAAGCGAAAAAGTATTCTGTAGTAGGAAATAGTTGAAATATCTTTTAGTTTTGCTTGTAAACTTATAAAGCTTGTTTAAATACGTGTGAAAATGCGCTAAAATCTCGTGATGAAGTAAATGATTGAGAGAATCCATTTTCGAAACTCAAAGAAAGTATTTTAAAAAGAAAGGTTTTGTAATGTAAAAAAAAATTGAGAACTAGTGACTAGAATATATTGTAATGTGAGACAACTCTTGTAGGAATTATTTGGACATGAAACAAATTAATCAACGTGACGAGTTTTCATATCATCAATAAATTATGACTTGTCTAAAAGAAACTTCTCGAAGTTTCTCAAACACGTAATTCCTTTGTTCATTTTATCAATCCTAGTTACCTAGTTAATCCTATTTTATAATGACTAAACTAAACTAAAACCATCTTTTCAACCTAACACGAGGTTTTAGTTTGAGCTCGTCTGGTTGGCTTGTCCACAATCAATTCCGATGAAATATTCAGGATGAAAGATTTCATTGGTCAGAAAATGTCACCTGTTGCTGTTATCTGAAATGTTACATAAAGTAAGCCCAATGTCTGGATTTTACCTTTAGTGTGGATCCAGCAGTTGACAGCCAAGTGGTGCTTCCTTGTCCTTGAAATAAATTCAAAGTAAAAATAATATGCACATCTCTCTGAATCGTCGCCGACATAGAGATCAAAATGAACACTAAGCGAACACAGCGGCTGCCATCTTGATCCGTCGAAGGATCGATCGGTGTTTTTTTAAAGCCATCGATAATGACAGGTATTTTTTTAAAGCCATCGATAATGACAAGTATTTTTTTTTAAATATATGTATAAATATAATTATTTTTCTAGTTCGATGTTTCACACTTTTAAGCAATAGATTAATTGAATGATTTAAATGATTTTCCTGGTGAAATTGAGGTCCATATTTACTTATCGATGTTCAAATAAGCTTATACATTACTTAGTCACGAGACAACTTTAGTTGCAACTCGGTTTGCAGTTGCAGCCATTACAGTCGCATCCACAAGATACTTCACCAGAGCGGTAGCAAATGAGTCCACACATTCGGGCTTGTGGGATTGTGCACCTGGGGCATGCCACTGTGGTGCTTAGTTCTTGGTCGCTTTCACTGGGCCTCATTGCCGATCCTTCCGTGCTCTCAAGAATAGTACCCTGGAATTGATAAAAGCGAATTTGAAACACAAGTGTTTTTGAATAATTTTGTAAATGTGCTTACAATTGTGATGGCCAATAACGCGATGAGTTTTAAAGTTCCTTCCGTGCTCTCAAAAATAGTACCCTGGAATTGATAAAATCGAATTTGAAACACAACTGTTTTTGAATAATTTTGTAAATGTGCTTACAATTGTGATGGCCAATAACGCGATGAGTTTTAAAGTGAACATTTTTAAGTGTATAAAATACAGTAACAGGGAAGTTGATTTGAGTAGATTTTAAACGACTGTTAGAAAAGTTGAAAATGTTCTACTTATATTTATACTTGCGCTCCTCGTGCTGGACGATTGGGTGAAAATAAAAATCTCAATTTGACTACTACTTGAAATGAATTTTACAGTGAAATTATTAATCATCAAACGTTAATTGGTAATTTTTTCATATTTGAAACTGTTATCGCATTATTTCGATTTCAGGACTTTTATTTTTCGTTGATAGGTACCAACAATTCCACAATACGGGAGCTCAACTTAATTGAAATTCATCTGACCTCTGGAGTAAAGTGGTTCAACGATTACGTATGATGTAACCTGTAAAATCCAACTTCACTTTGATTTCCGCATAAATTCATTGCATAACCACTCTACAAGAGTGTAAGTTTATAGCCTCATGATTGCTGGTTTCATAAAAGTAAACCGTCGCAAACGGGGTGTAACCATAAGTAACGATCTTAAAACATTTTTAAAAAGCGTTAAAAACGTTAGAATAAACATTCAAAATTGGAAGTTATTTGACTTTTTGACTCTTAAAATGTCAAATTTGCTTATATAAAAATCCGTAGAAACTCCGTGGGAAGCTACGTACGGCAGAAACATTATGCAGCCAAAGCTGGACTAAGCGTTCTCATGATCCGAAGGATGCGTTCCATTCTTAAAGTTTTTAAAGCTAAAGAAGATGCTCGGATGATGTTCTAAAAGACATGTGGCTGCAGACTCATAAGCTCTTACGTCGGAGTCTACAGCACAATAATGTCCCCCGTAGTCCCATAATCCATACTACGATGATTATATCAGCCATTATTCAATTGTGTATGCGATACCATCTCAAATAAATAAATAACTAGCAAGTATATTCAATTTTGAGTAATCGTAAATCAGCCTAGGTAACATTACATTGTTTAATGTCAAAATACTCTTGTCTGAAATTTGGATGAAGCCCGGAAGGAAGCTGGAATAGCAGCATCTTTGTCTTCGAATACATTGCAGTTGTTATCAGAGCAGATCCAAAGCCCACGCGTACATTTGCAAAGGTTGCATCCACGACTTTTTACGTCACCATCTTTCTGACATGCCTCTGCAAGAAGGATTCCAGCCGGAATAATGAATTTAGTCGAAACTTCAAATTAATGTAAATAACCTTGAATTTCTTGCTGCTTTGGTGGAGGCGTTGTTGGTCCACATGGGAAATTTGAGCATGCCCAAGAATTCCAGTGGCAGATGCATTGATTGCAATCCATTTGCCTTGTGGCACCTTCACTGCAGTCCTCTGGATAAAATAAATAATTAACTTTAACTTGAAAATCCAATTCGAAGCATATACCGTCAAAGTCTTTGTTTTCAACGAGCGTTTCCACTTTGCTGTAAAGTGTGACGCCGTCAGTGTAACTTGCTTTCTCCCGTAGGGTTAGGGCAATGCAAGCCCTTTTCGTACATGCCCATTTTCCTATGGCGCAGACGCACCGGTTACAGTCGATTGACTTTGTCATTCCACTACTGCAGCTGGGTAGGGGAGTGGTGGTTTGATCTTTCTTCCGGATACCCCATCCCTTCTTTGGAATTGATTCCCGTACAGGCGCTGACTGGTTCATCATAGAAGACCCACCCTCACATTTTCGACGAGAGCAAAAGAATGCGCCGTCTACACATACGCATGCATTATTGCATCGCATTTTCTTCATTTCCCCTTCTTTACACTGCTCCTCAGAATCTAGAGTTTCGAAAATATGATTTAAGTTTATTCCACGTTTTTCATTCTTACCTTCGGCATCATCGTCATCCTCTTGACTCGTGTCATCAGCCACTGGCGATCCCTTCACTTGTTTCAGAATTATGGGAATTGGTGTTGTTGTGGATGTCACTGGGCTCATGGTGCTCATTTTTTCCATTGGAAATATGGTCGTAGCCTCGTTTTCAGCTTCTTCTGGATTCTGGCCGGTTATCTGCTGCTGCTCACCTTCACTTGCATTGACTACACCAGGGAATGGCGGGGAGAAATCATAATCGTTTGAAATCGGAATTTCATCCTCGACAGGCAATTTTGGGGAAACTTCCAAGCTTCCAATTGGTACATCTTCGGCGTACGGCACAAAATCATCTGCGCATGTGCCCAGAACCAAAGAGTAATAGTTTTTATTGAATGAATTATCAATTATTACCTCTGTATTGTCCCCGCGACAAATCGATCCTGAATGTGGGTCCTCGAACAGTATCTGATTCTTTTGATTCGGGACCTTCCCCTGAATTCCCCAAAAGAGGACCTTGGTGGGATCGATAGTATTCCAATAGCCGCTTCAATGAATTTGTAGCCTCTGCATTCCTGGGAGTTTTGCCAGTGTGACGTCCTGTATGAATCGGATTTTACTGGAACAATTGAATTACCAAATACTCACAGATTCAGGCCTACCTTCAATAACTGGAATCCAAACGAATATAATGACTAGGCTAATGAAAGTAGCAAATCTCATTCTGGACTGCATGGACACCTTCATTGTGAACTGACAAGCTCAGGTGACTTCAAAAACTGTAGTGCTCATCTTTTGCCAAAGGCTTTGGGATGTTGAACTCGGGCTCAATCTGAGGAGCCTGTTTTATGCTAATTTTAAGTTGCTTGACAACTTTGTCAGAGGATACAACATGAACCAGGAATTAAAATATTTATGCCATTAAATTTATGCTTTCATTGAAGTAAGACGAATAGGGAATGGTACACATAAATAGTAATGAAATTTTTGCAACAAATGCTAAAAAAAATCCAGCCTACAAAATGTTACATCGGACGCCCTTTAAACTTTAAATCAAGGAGTTTATGCGCATGTTTTATCCATTTCACTAACGCTCATAATTAAAGAGGTTATCAGATCGTTATCTCAGAATCATTCGTTTTTCTGTAACTAAACATCCTGTGTTACGAGGTGCAATGATTTCATAAGGTTATCAAAGTAATTATGGATTTCGGAGAAGCTAGGTCGTTTTTCCTGGTCAATGTTCCAGCACCGAACCATAAACTTGTAGCTGTATAAATATTGAAACCAATTATAACAATATATTTCTGAATTATATTTCAAGGTATTTTCTTACATTTCAGTTGTACAATGTTTAGGTGGACCTAGTTTTAGGCCATTTTCCAACTGACGGAGAAAGCTTTGGGACCATGACGAACCTCCAAAAGGAACTTCGGCTAGTGTGAATATTTCCCACAGAGTTATCCCAAACGACCAAACGTCAGTTCCAGTGGAAAATGTAAGGTCTCGCAGAGACTCCAATGCCATCCACCGCCACGGAAGTGGGGCCTATTAAACTGTTAACTAAAACCCTGTGACACACGTTAAATTAAGATAAGCCACTTGCTTGTTGTGTCTTGACATAGTTTGGATCAGAGTAAAGCTGTCTCGACAATCCAAAGTCTGTAATTTTAACTACTTTGTTATAAGTCACGAGCACGTTTCTAGCAGCCAAGTCTCCATGTATGATCCGCTGGTTCGCCAAGTGTTCCATTCCTGCACTAATTTGTACACACCAGCTAATCATGTCTTCTGTGTGCAACAGATTTGGGTCATCCACGATGTTCAAATAAACTTGCCTGTATGCAGAAACTGACTTGAGTCAGGTTATTATTTAGGATTACAAGTGTACTTACGTTGGGTCACAATCCAAATCCAAGGTGATTCTATCCTCACGAATTTGCGATAAAAATGAATTACGATGAGATTTTAGGTAATCTTGTAAACTCCCGTAAGGACAAAACTCCACAACGATGAATAACGATTCTAAATCACATGGTTAAAGATAGTTAAAGACAAATATTTGAATTTCAAATGTCAGAATTCTTACTTTCTCTAACATTAGAAGTGATTGCGCCTATTAAGTTGACAATATTGTCATGTTTTCCTATGTTTGTCATAATCTTCAGTTCTTGTAGCAGTGCTTTAAAATATGTCACGTCTGCAGTTTTGTTTACAGTTTTTACAGCTACTGTGATTTTAAATTGACCGTTTGGATCAACTGTATATTTTCCAAGGAGTACAGTTCCGTAAGCACCGCTACCAAGTGGGTTCTCGTAATCTGAAAACAGAATATGGTAGAGTCCCGCGCAAACTGAGTGTTGCTATATCTCATCACCAATGGTAATGGCCTCAGATTGTATTTCATAACTTTGATTGTATGGCTTGTACTTGGGGTCATCAACTGTCCCGGATGCAGCCCCGCCAGGGGGCATTGGATTCCCTTTTTCAAATTCTTCAACTTCGGCATCAGTGAGTCCTCGAAGTGCTTCATTGAATCCTCCATACGCCTTGATTTCTTGGACAAAGGAATAAACTACCCAGATTGCATACGCCTTGTACGTTAAAACGAAATGCATTTGCAGGAAGCCCGTGACGCTGTCTTGAATGCCCAACCAGTAAATGTAAACAGAATAATTGATGTACCAAAATACCGTGAGGAAGCTTGAATGAAAAATCCAATAAGTGCACATTTTGGAGTTTCTCTGTAACACAACTTCATAGGGAACTACACTTATCTTTTATCAAATGCTTACTAGTTTTACCTTCTGGGAAGAAACAAATAACATGATTGAGAGACACATGATGGAAAAATGTTGACACATAAACGACGTCCATAAGTACGGCCTAACTAGAACATAAATGGAGATTTGTAACGCCTAATTGTAATCGTAAAAGTAGGTCTAAATCCAGCTAAATCTGAAACGACAAAAAACTTACCAAAATACGCATGTGAGTTTGCCTTATGCTCTGCGACCCACTGTACTTGTTCGATGATAACCAATGCAATCGTGGCGATAAAAGCATACAAAGCAAGTAGCTGCAATTCCATATACATTAGTGTGTACTGAATTAGCTTCATGGCATCCGCTAAGTAATAAAAGGTTTATTTTAACTTACAAAGTCCATTATCGAAATAGCCTTCACGCCTCCCTGGAGAAAGAATCCACAACAAGGATGGCAGCTATGGTGGGTTTTCAACCTGAACATTTTCTATAACTGAATATATTTAATTAAATTGAAAGCTTTAGAATTGGGGGTTCTGATATGCAATAATTAGTTGAACCGAAAAGAAGTTTGAAGGATAAGACTTCTTAAATAATTTGTGTTTACAGACACAGTTTTGCAATTCAGGGTTCTAATAACGTCATTTTTACAAACCGCATACGAGGAAATAATGGTCTTGGTACCACAAAGGAAAGGAACTGACGTGGAATGTAAAAATACATCTTTCTTATTTAGTACGCCGCGGAGATGTACTGGTGCGATCGTCCTTCCGACGTCACGTCCATCCGTCACTTGAACGGTTTAACTTTTTTTTTCAGACGGTTATTCCGGAGATGTTTTTTTATTAGTATATAGTATGTGATCAAATTACTAAGGAACTTTGTCTTCATAAGTCAATCCTCCCCTAATTTTAAACCATTTTTTAAAGCTTGTTGCTTTTAAATAACGCTAGAATATTATAAGTTTATTTTCAGGATTCAGAAATAAATGGTCGCTGAAGCTGAGCATCAGGCCCAGCCTGAAGAGGAACAGATGCAGGGCAGAACACCATCTGCAACTTGTAGAAAAAAACGTTGATCACCAATACGAGTTTCAAACTTTCGCATCATGTGTTCTTCATCTTTGCAAGGGTAATATTATTGACGGTATGACACGGTTGTAGAGAGGAACTCTGAGCAAATGGTTTAAATACATTATATCATAAAGGTGTTGGAGTTCACCGTTAATTATGCTTTGTTATGGCCATCCTACCCCGCAATACGAGGGAATATGGGAACGAGATCTTGGACGATTTGAAGTTATAATGTGGCTCGAAAGGTTTCCCAAGTCTCACATGACGGGCTATGTACACTACTACAATAATTACGGCAACAGTGTAAAATTACGATTACTCTTGAAACAAGAATATTCCTATAATAATCCTATGTTTAATGATCACAAGGATAGGAGCTTTTGGCCTGTGGGATCATTTGGCAGATGTTATGAAAGTGAAGAGAATGCTGTGATGTATTAATGTATTCGAAAGGCTCGTAAAAGAGAGACCTCAATTTAACTATTCGTGTCATTAAATTAAAATGGACTTTAAAACGTAATCTAGAGTCATTGTTTAAGAAACTCGCACTCTCACTCGCAGCGCAGTGACCAGTGAGCGTAGTTTAGAATTTTTACAAATAGAAAGCCTGTGAATAAGTACTTGATAGATTCGTCCATCATGCTCAAAGGATTGATTCTGTTCACTTTTCTCTGCGTGCCACTGGCACTCGCGGCATCAAGAGGTATTGGCAAACAAGCGAGACAAGTAAGGCACAAAGGAAATTATTATTTAAACAAATCACTACAATTAAATAACATGAAGGGATCCAGACACGGTGACGAGCATGAGCATGAACACATTGAATGCAACCCTGAACCTGCTGACGAAGCTGGCCGTGAACGCTGTAAAGGGCATCTGCAAAAAGAGATCGAGGAAGATATTAAAGAAGTTGACGCTATTAACGCCCAGTTGGGAGAAAGTTCTAAGCGTTAAAAAATATTTTTATTTTTCCACAATAAAATAGACTGTTTGCTTCGTTGTCTAATAAGATAATAATGCGTATACTGAGATGTGCCTTTAACTTGAGAGTTTTCACCATTTGCCCCGTGTACTTCCGAAAACAATTTAAAAAAACCTAAAAAAGGCATATCTAAAACCACATTGATGTGGACTAAAAGAACCCTGTCAATCAATATGACATAATCAAAGCATCCTTGTGCGAAAATCGCTGTTGAGATTAAGAAATCTCCATTTCCGACAAAGTATCAACAACGGTGTCTGTACATACATTAGAAAAGTGTAAAGAACAGGTGGTGGTCACCCAATGTTCTGAGCCAGAAGAGAATCACAATTTAACCGGGGTTGAGACCCATTTTATTTAAACAACAAAACCGAATTTTTTTAGAATAGAGAGAATAATGGTTAGTGTGCTGAGTATTGTAGAAAGCCACCCAAGTGGTGGTGGTGGTTCTGCTCTGTAATGAGTGGGAGGAATACGATGAATGTGTGTCTCTGTCCAGTGCGGCAGACTTGGCGGAGCCATTTTTAAAAGAATTTAAGGATCGGTGAGGTTAAAAGAGAAATTTAAAGCACGGCCTTAGTTAAAAACTCGGATTTTATTTTGCATTGTCACAGATTTCTACAATTATTAGAAAGTTAAGTGGAACCGAAAAACACCAAAACAGTTGAAGCTTAGCTCTCACTTTCAAAACATTAGAACAAAAGGTTTCTGAAGTAGCTTTCAATACCAAAAATAAAAACACCCTCATTTTAAAATAGAAAGCTGCAGTTTGATATAAGTAGCATTTTCCAGCTGATTATAATTTGCCATGGTCCGTATTTTCGTTCTACTGCTTTTGGCCTTTGTGGCTTTCGCTCCCTGTTACGAAGCAAGCGAGAATCTTCGGTTCCTGGCTAGAGCAAAACGAAGTTCAAGTGCAAGCTGTAACTGCATCTGTAAAAGTGGAAGCAGCAGCGGCAGCTATGCTCCAGGCCGCAGTGGTAGTGGCCCAATGGTACTGAATATTTTTACCTTACATTTTACTAAATTAAATTTTTTGTTCTTGGTTTTATAGAACCCCGAGTCTCGTAGGGATAATCCGTGTGAAAGAGACTGGACCATTAAGCATCAAATTGACGTCCTTGTATGTCGGGCATGGGCACAAGGATATAGAGATCGGATCAGGCATAAAATAGCAGACAACAGGGCCCTTCTTGATAGGGTTGGGTAATTAATCACTGCTACTGGAATATAATTAGAAACTAGTAATAAACTCCAGCTGTACAAAAGAAACTGAAATACTTGTTCGTTGTGCCAAATAGACTTCACCTTGTGTTTCCGCTCCATCGCTAACTTCTTCTACTAGCGTGACTACAGCTTAAGGGTTTTTGTAAAGATCACTAAGAGCCGTTAACGGAAAACTAGCTCGTGTGCTGGTCAAATATGCCGACGCGTAGTTATCGTTATGGATGGATTCCTGTTGCAAAATAATTTTCTTAATTTTTGGAAACTGCCGAAGCCGTGACGACATTACTCAGAAAAAACGCGACTTGGTCTTGATACTTCTCTAAGCTGCTGTACGGGGCATGCTCATTATGACACGTTCAAGTATAACTTTTTATTTTTTCTGGAGAGTTATATGAAACGTGACATCAACTTGAGATTCTTCACAGCAAGGATCTTGGGCCTTGTTCCGAACACCTCTTGCAGTGTTCACTTTCCATAAAGAAACATCCTTGAATGATTCCAAGCCAACTTCTCCCTACGTCAAGATAGAATAGATTAAGAATTAATTAATTAATTAACGTGTGTTAGGTGTTATTCACGTGGTTCATCAGTTGCAAATCTAGAGTGCTGCCGTCGTAAGAAGCAGACGCAAAAGTAAGCCAACAAGCTTGAGCCCTAGCGGAGTATTTGGACCATTCCGCATCACAAAGGCTTGTAATTGGGCAAACGGAATTCCATCGAAAATCGCCAGTTGGGTAAATATGAACAGTCTTTCCAGGGCATGCCGGAAGGAAGTTCCTAATGTTGCCAAGATTGAGGAGTACTAGGTCTGGGGTCCAAATAGCAGAAGATTGGACTTGTATCCGGCTAAAATTTGAATGTGCTAGTGGATTCCATTTGAAACGAGAATCAGTCCAGCTCTGTCAAAACATAGTTTCAAAACAACTGAATAGGAATTAATTGCCCAAATTGCAAAGTAAGCTCACACAGAAGACTAAATTCAGTACCGCTCTCACCAGTTTCAAGTAAATTAAAGCTCTTAGATTTGTGTTTTCTTGAATCCGAGCATCAAGAAATGAGAGTCCAAGAAAGACAGTGGCGTTTTCTGGAATAGCTTGGTCGTAGTCGCTCATTAATGAAGTCAACAAAATATTTCGTTGCTGTGCACCAGTTCCAAATGCTAGACAAAATAAAATTGACAAAACGGACAGAATTGGAAAACCAGATACTTAATAATATATATATTCAAAATATACTGTATAACTAACTTGATGCAAAGAACCCAATGCTCAAAACCAAGAGCAACATCCCAAAGGCAGTTTCGAAAACAACTTTTAACGAACCTCTATTTAGTGAACACTTCTAAACCTATATTTATAGCATCACAGTGATTTGCGTCAGTGAGTGGCCGTTAATTCCCTATGGACATTCCCTATATCAATTTCCTGTCTCAATAGCTTCCATCAACAACATCCAGCATATATTCTTCTTTGAAGATTGGATTTCTAACGAACCAGTTTAGGATTTATTAATCCTTCTTAAATCAATTCTAGTCTTGTGACGCAGGACATTCTTTGCATCTGTTTATATCTACTCAACGAACAAATCCTCGTGCTTTGACGTCACAAAAATAGTTTTTTAAAACATGCTTCACCGTTCCTAAACATCTGCAATATTATTCAAACTCCTATATTTCCAACATAGTTTTTTTCATCCATTTTTTAAATTTTCATGTCATTTGAGACCAATTTTTGTTGCGTTCAAAAACTATTAGGGCCAAATGACGACGCTTTGTTTCATTGCTATCGTCATGCTGAGAGTTGTGGCGGTAGTGGTGAGTCAAGGTCAATTCTGACTCATACCGCCACCGAGCCTAGAATCAAAAGAATATCGTATCCAACAGTTGAGAAACATCAATGCAAATTATAGGAAAATGGAGTGAGTTGCAAATAGCTGATATAGGAGAATCAAAATTACACTAACAATGATAGCTGTGAAAGAGGCTGCGGGAAATATTGCTCGGCCGATGAAGAGGAGTTGAAGCTTGGTGACGACTTCTTTAGAAGAATAATATGTATCAATTCGGTGTGGTTTTGAAAATCAATTACCAGCATGCAAATATTCCTTAAAATTGGAACACACAATTGACTGAAGCCGGCTGAACTCTGTAACATAATTTAGTTCTAATAAATTATACATAGTATTTTCCATTTCACAAAACTTGTCTTTAATAGTCTGTAATATCTTCGCAACTTGAATATGGATCATTATTGTACCGGAATTCTGACTAAAATTGAACCTTTAACGAAATGCATAATAATATGTATCAATTCGGTGTGGTTTTGAAAATCAATTACCAGCATGCAAATATTCCTTAAAATTGGAACACAAAATTGACTGAAGCCGGCTGAACTCTGTAACATAATTTAGTTCTAATAAATTATACATAGTATTTTCCAATTCACAAAACTTGTTTTTGATAGTCTGTAATATCTTCGCAACTTGAATATGGATCATTATTGTACCGGAATTCTGACTAAAATTGAACCTTTAACGAAATGCAATGCAAGTGGAGGCTGGTGAAGTTTATTAGAACCGAATTGGCAAACTCTGCCGTTTGTCCTGGCAGTTCCATTGAGAGTGGGAACTTTGATCCAAAAATTTAAACAATCTGAATTTCAGGGTGCAATGATTTCAGAACCGTTTCAAAGTAATTATGGATTTCGGAGAAGCTAGGTCGCTTTTCCTGGTCAATGTTCCAGCATTGAATCATGATGTTGTACCTGCATAAATATTTATGAATCGTTAGCATGAACTACGTATTTTTTCAGTATGCACCGTTAAATATCAGAATTAGTTCGTTACGTTTCACTTGTGCAATGTTTAGGAGGTCCTAGTTTTAGCCCGTTTTCTAGCTGATGAACAAAGTCCTGCGTCCATGACGCACCTGCAAACGGAACCTCGGCTAGTGTGAATATTTCCCACAGAGTTATTCCAAATGACCAAACGTCAGTTCCAGTGGAAAAGGTCAGATCACGCAGAGACTCCAATGCCATCCACCGCCATGGAAGTGGGACCTGTTAGATTGTCATTATAATTACAAAATATGACCCTGCGTCCTTTAATCCGTCACTTACGTGTTGCTTCTTGACGTAATTTGGATCCGAGTAAAGCTGTCGAGACAATCCAAAGTCAGTGATTTTGGCGCTTTTGTTGTACGTCAAAAGAACGTTTCTAGCTGCCAAGTCTCCATGGATGACCCGCTGATTCGCCAAATGTTCCATCCCTGCACTAATTTCTAGGCACCAGTTAATCATATCTTCTGTGCGCAACAGGTTTGGATTATCCACGGCCATGTTTCCATAAGACTCTCTGTATTCAAAAGCTGAAATTAGTCACGTTGTTCCTATTTTCTTTATTTATTGGGGAAGGTATAACCTACATTGGGTCACAATCCAAGGTGATTCTGTCATCACGAATTTGAGACAAAAACAAGTTTCGATGAGATTTGAGGTAATCGTGTAAACTTCCATAAGGACAAAGCTCGACAACAATGAATAACGATTCTAAACCCAAATACCAACGTGAAATGAATGAAAATTCAGCCAGGTTTGTTAGATTTAGCACAGCGTCATGGAATACTTACTTTCTCTCACATTAGAAGTGATTGCGCCTATTAAGTTGACAATATTTTCATGTTTTCCGATGTTTGTCATAATCTTAAGTTCTTGTAGCAATGCTTTAAAATATGTCACGTCTGCAGTTTTGTTTACAGTTTTTACAGCTACTGTGATTTCTAGCGGGCTACTGGGATCAGCAGTATATCTTCCAGGCAGCACAGTACCGTACGCACCGCTACCAAGCGGGTTCTCGTAATCTGTAAAAGCGAATTTTTGTACGATTAAATTCAAAAGGAGTATCAAGTATCACGTTACCGATGCTAATGGCGTCAGATTGTATTTCATAACTTTGATTGTATGGCTTGTACTTGGGGTCATCAACTGTCCCAGATACAGCCCCGCCTGGGGGCATTGGATTCCCTTTTTCAAATTCTTCAACTTCGGCATCAGTGAGTCCTCGAAGTGCTTCATTGAATCCTCCATACGCCTTGATTTCTTGGACAAAGGAATAAACTACCCAGAGCCCGTAGGCTTTGTAAAACATAACAAAGTGCATTTGAACCACGGCCGTGATGCTATCCTGAATACCAAGCCAGTAGATGTACACAGAATAGTTGATATACCAAAACAAGGTGAGCACGGTTGAATAAAATATCCAAAACATACACATTCTGGAGCTCCTCTATAATACAGATTCATTGGAAGCTAGTTTTCATAATTTAAGTTGCTTTACCTTGTGGGAAGATATGAAAAGCATAATTGAAAGGCACATGATGGAAACGTGTTGACAAATAAACCACATCCACAAATATAGGCGAACTGTATTATAAACGAGATTATAATTTAATTAATTTTTTCATGCTTTGAAACCAACAGTTTAAACTCGAATTAACGTTAAAAAAAGGCTCACCGAAATATGCAGGGGAGCTTGCCGTACGCTCCGTGGTCCATTGTGGTTGTTCGTAGATAATCAAAGTAACCGTTGTGACAAGAGAATACAGAGCAAGTAACTGCAGTTACAAAAATATATTGGCGTAACTCATAATAAAATGAAAGATGAAATGAGCATACTTGACTTACCAAGTCTATTATAGAAATAGCTTTGACGCCTCCTTGCAGAAAGAATCCGCAGCAAGGATGCCATTTCTGATGGAAGTTCAAACAAGGCATCTTAAATCGTAACGTGAGTATTGTTTAAGTTAGTTCAACCAATAACTTTATTAGATTAAGAATTTGAAATGGCTGAAGTGATACAGCGGAAGCTGCAGTGGCAGATTGTAAGTCATTACCACAAACTAGGAAATAACGGTCAGCGTTCTCTGGAAAACAAAGTGACGCGGAGGATTCCTAAGTAAGGGATTCTACAAAATTCTACTCAAATTGTTTGGAAATTACAAAATCCTTTTTCACAGTAACATTTTCGAATCGGCGGATTTTAAAAAAAAATACAAGTTAGGCTATTTTAATTGGACGTTGTGCAGAATTTGCATGATTAAATTGGTCATTAATTGACTTCAGTTCATTAATAGCCAACGCCTTCCCTTAAATAAATACAAAATATTAAACAAACGTAAAACAATGAAAGAGAGGTGTGACTGAACGCTTTAAAATTGTAATCAACATCTTATTCTTATTATAAATTAAAATCTTGTCAAATGACTTGCCTGTTCTGCATAAAGGAAACCTCGGTACAGTTTATATGGTGCTTTTATTTGGGTTATTCTTGTTTTCTAAGAAATTAAAACATCTTGCACATCAAAACGTCTGTAGATAATGTTTCGCATGTCATTTTAAAGGATTATTCATATTGCGAAAATTATTTAAGTGAATATTATATAATACACAAGGATATAATACAAGGACACATAAGTTGTAAATGTAAGCCCGTGAGTCATCGGAAACTTTCTCGTGAATAACTTTCAGAAAGTACAATGCTTTCTAAAATGGTTGATTTCTTCCGTGTTTGCCATTGTGCTCACAAGGAAATAGGAAATATAAATCCAGGAAATTAGACAATTGTAGTTACATTCTGACCAGGAAGCATTGCATTGTGTAACTCTTAGTATAAAACAGCTCACCTGCTTCCATAACAGCTTTGTAGTAAACATTTTACCCCTCCAAGTTCACGGCAGTTGTAAACGGAAAACACCGTCCGTAACGAGTTTAGAGTGTAAGTTAGAAGTTTTAATTTTGTTTACTGTATATCTTAAGCCAATCAGATTCTAATGTAGAATTGTAATTATTTTGCAGATGAACAATGAGCTGTAAACCGAAATTCGGGAAACGGCTACTAACTGCAGAACTTGAAGGCTTTTCCATCTGATTAAGTGTACGTAAAGCTTGAAATTGGACTACCCTAGGGCAACTAAGGGCAATCCATACGCCAAGTTTCAGCGTTCAAGGGTTTGTTTTAAATAAGCCGGATATGAACTATGAGAAGCCATAGTGAATTTTGAACAACCAACAGTTTCATACCATTTTTAGTATATCTGTTAGTAAATTAGTCAATGAAACTAACCTGTAAACTACAGAGTAGTTTTACTAGGTCGCCATTTTGCCGTTTATTAAATTTTTTTTTTACGTTTTTCATGTATCAGTTGGTAATAATTCTTACTGCGTGTATGATTATATTTTAGGCGATTATGATTCTGAAGATGAATTAGTCATAAAAAGGCATAAAAAGTGAAACAAATACAACTTTTGTCTTTGACTTTTTGCGTGAGACTTCAGTTTCCCGTCTTCGTCAACTGTCGTTTACCCTTGAAAAAAAGGTTTCTTGCATTTTACTTTAACCCGGTGGGTTACAGTAATAGCACTATGGGTTTTTCCTCCATTCACAAATTATGGATACAGTTTTTCATTGCTTTGTTTGCCCATTGTTTAATCATTTAATTAATCTAATAATGGCCGGCCTCCATTTATCACCGGGTCTCCTATAAACGCCGGTGTTTGGAGCTCACTTTAAAATTAAACTCCGGTCTCTAATAAACGCCTGATCTGAAATTCACTGTGTTGTGTTGTGTGGTAATTTCTCACTCGTGAAGCACATCTCTTACAATTGTTTGCGTTATTTTATTATATATTAAATATATAATAATAAATATATAAAATATATAAATATACATATAATCTATATTAAATATGAGTTTTCCTTGGAAAATTAACATACATTACATACGGAACATACTGAAGAGCTTCCATCTTGGCTTCAACTTGTTGGCATGCCACGGAAAACAATAGTCAAAATTTCAAACTTAGCGTCATCGGGATTCCTGTCACTTGCATCCTAATAATTGTGAACAATGCGGATGCCAGTTATATTCTTGGCTTTGGTTGCGCTCCACCTGGCGGCGGCAACTCAAGAGACAGGCTGTTCCAATTGCACTACACAAATCTCAGGTTAGATTCATCAAGACAAATTCCTTAAACTTTAGTCAGAAGCATTGTCGATCCAATCTTACTTAGATGAGGCGAGGAACCTGTGGAAATCGTTTGCCTTTCGTGGCTACGCAGCTAACGTTGGCTCATGCGTGGATGGAGAATGTCCAAAACCAGCGCGTTCCAGCAGCGACAGAGAAACTAGACTCTTGTCAGTCACAATGGG
>VNWY01000806.1:0-28148 GCA_009869845.1 Pseudachorutes palmiensis | reverse complement strand
AAGACTGAGATAGGAAGAGTCGTTGAAGGGAAACGACTGGCAACTCAGTTTCCCTCAGAAAGCTGTGCTTTCTCCTGTGTGAAGAGGAGAAAGTAGAAAGGAATTCCAGAAATTTTAAAATCATAACGGCATAACTCCCTCCGCCTAGGCCTTGGTTTATTAAATCTTGGACTCATTCTTCAATCCGGAAATTCTTGGCCTTCATTATTTATGGAATTTCTAGGTTAGTCAACTCCCGAGAAGAGTTGAACCAAAGTGAAGTGTGTATCATACATTTTGAAAGCAAAGATTGTAATTAATTGGCAAAAAATAATTATAAGGAAGCAAGGGTAAGAGCAGAGCGAGGGGGAAAACCTTCGCAGATACAATTTTAAAATTTAAACTTACTTTTGAGTAGAGGAATGTCCGATGTGATATAAGTCCCATTGTTTTCTTCAACATTATTCTGAAACAGAAAAAAATGGAATGAAATGACTCAATTTCTCGAGAGGGTTTGGATATTGTAAATTCTGTGATGATGAAAGCACTAGGGAAGCGAGATGAGGATGTGTACATTTTAAACTAGTTGGTGCTCGTGTATTTATTACTTTATGACGACTTTTCAGTTCTTCCCAATTACAATTCAACTCTCAACAATTTACAATTAGGAAAAGAAGAAGGAGATTCGGAGCTCCATCATCCCCTTATGCCCATAAATAACTCTCAAGGGAAGGGCTAATAATAATCATAAAAATACAAAAACCACAAAGCTAAAACTAAAAACTAAAAAGTCACTCAGGATTCCGTGTAATTTTCAAACTGTAAACAAAAATTATTAAAATCAATTATTCATTCGTTCCACACAATTTCAGTGTGGTCAAAAATGTTTAATAATTTTTTTTTACCGAGAATTAAAAGCAGACCATTGGCTACCCTGCACTGAAGTAAATTCTTCAGCTTCATAAGTTTTAAGCGTGTTATATTCCCCTGAGAATTAAAAATTCTTTGTCAGTAAATTCTTGTGAATTTAACATTGGATCGACAGTTTTCCTTTTGAAAATTTTCTCACGACGAACACGGGTACTAAATAGAGGTCCGTTTTATGAAAATTTAAAGTATGAGCATCGTACCGAACGTACGTTCGGAGCATCCACACCTCCTTCATTACCACACGATCAACAACTGTTAAACCCAAGACAAATCATGAATTTTAGTTTACGAAAAAATTTAAAAAGAAACTCTGTGAAGAAAAAAAGATTCACGTTTTTCTGGAATATGAAGGCAAAGGATTAGACAAGGCTTGAAAAAAAAACTCTTATAAAAGCCAGACTATGTAATTTCAGTTCACCTTACGTGACAGTCTGTCGATTATGGTAACTAACTAAATCAGTATAATAGACATTCGGAAATGTCCATTGTGGGCCATTGGAAAACATCTAGGGAACAATAGATCCCTTCAAATGGGCTTGGCCTAAACAACAAATTGTCAACGCGTCAAACATTTTTATCATTCAAGTAGCTCCAGAAATCGGATTCAAAATAAAGCTTTAATAGTGGGAAAGAATGGGGAATTGTGAAGAGGGAATTTCCCCTGCTCACCCCTGCCCATAATTAGCCTTCTCAAAATCTGAATGTGTAAAGTACTCACACGAAGCGGTGGTGCCCTTTTAGTAATCAAATAATAGACGCAGAGCACTAACAGGAGGGAAAGCAAAGGGGGCTCTCTCCAGTCTCCCGCAAAACGTGTAACCCTCACCGGTAAATGTGGAATGAAAAACGGAGAGGTAGGAGCACCAACCTGTCCATCGTCCATCATTGCATTGTGGATGACGACAGAGTCTTGACCGTCAAGGGTCACATGGCCACCTGGCACAAGGACGTCACCACGGCGGATCGTGTACTCTCGTCGTCCAGAGTCGTAGAAACCACCACCCCCACCGTGCATCCCAGAACCAGAGACATGGAGCCCATCACTCTCACCACCACGTCGAATCACGTCATGATGCGGTGACCTCTGAGTGCCCAACTGATGACCCTAAAAACAAAATAAAAATAAAAGTTCCAGCAAAGGGGATTCTTTTATTCTAAATAAAAGAATTGTTTTCTGAACCTGGTAGTGGGGCTGGTGGAGTGAGTTGAGCTGAGAGTAAGGGTCACTTCCGGCTGCACTGAGATGAGCTGCTGCATGGAAGTCTATTTGCTGTTGGGTCGTTGGGAAAGGCGGTGGGAAGTAGGGCGGCTGGAAGTCCGAGGTCGGGGTCATGCGTGGGGCCGATGCAAAGGACCCACTCCCTCCACCTGAAGTCCCAATCGTCGTTATGGCACCTAGAGATCCTCCATGACTCGAGACCCGCTCCTGTGTGACCAGATAGAAAGATCCATTAAGGCATTCAACCTCAGTAAATAGCTTTCCTTATCAAACCCTGTCATCTCCCCATGTCACCCGTCACTTCAACCCTCTCCATGTCCATTGTCAAGAGACACTTCACCACACCAATATTACAACAAATCAACTCATTTCAATACTCTCCATGAACATTCAAAAACCATCAGAGTTCAGAGGAAATTAAAAATATGTATCGCTCCAAAAATCAAAGTCGCAGAATTATTTAGATAGCAAATCACATTCATAGACCTGTAACTTGCTTGTGTAACTTGAGCATTTTTTAATTTTTAATTACAAGAATGTGAAAAAAAGCTTTACCATCATTTGAGAGAAGCATTCGTCCGTGCACTTCATTATCATTGACTTTCTTTTATGACTTTCTGCTACAATGCTAAGTTTTCCTAATCATTTTCACAAATTACAAATAAGGAAGAGGGGGATGGAACTAGATTGGATGAGCCAAAATTCATTTTTAATTTTCTCCACTTCGCCTTCCCACAGCCTGACTTTCACTTCCGGTGAACTTTCACCACACTTTCACCAACCTTTGGTCACTTGCGTTCCTACCCAGGTGAAGCACAAATCCCTACTGACACTTGAAGGTGAGAGCGACAGAGGGTGAAGGCACAATGGGGAAAACTGAGGGAGGCTGAGGCAGACTTCGTAGTTTTGCCTGTCCTGCCCGAAACTGTTGCTTCGGGCATTTCGTGCCCCCGAAAAATTCAGTCTTTCCCCTTCTTGTGCTGCTCCACTCCGGCTGGATTATTTACATACGAGATTTAGCACTACTCAACAGCATCCAGGCTAATCTCCCCGCTTCAGATGCGTCACTTTTTGATCCAAAAACTACACAACTAAAATCCTCATCTGCTTTCACTCTGTCTTTTCACAAGGAGAAAACAACAACTTCCTACCTCCAAAACTAATCAGCGCTTTGCAAAACGGTTAGAGTGAAAGGGAATTCGAGAAACCTCAACCTTGCCTATTCTCATGCCCACATGCTCATGAGAACGGGGCTTGCGCAGTTGATTTTGGTTAGAGTATGCTACAATGCGTACAAGAACACGCGACAGATTTTTGAAGTAGTGCGTGATTAAATGCGTTTTTGGCAGACCACCACCATCCACCATTTGGTCTCCAGAAATCAATGATTAGATTCCAGTTGAATTTCCGTTTGAAAACATCCCGTTCAGTAACTCCACTCATGTCGTGTCGTAATTGTCTAGAGTGTAAGTGCCTGTGAAAGTGTCATGAAGCCTCAGGGCAGGAGAGCTGTTCTGGAGAACAATCCTCAAATTCAATCATCACCAAATTCAATTCAATCCCACCATCATCACTTCTTTTAAAAGAAGTCTGAAAATCAATTATATAATGGCGGACAGAGTTTCAAAATTGCCGAAATTGAGGATGAATGACACACCAGGAGAAGACAATCCATCATGAGGATTTCAAGAATTAATTAATGGCAGTGTCCATCCCTCTCTCTCTCTCTGTGCAATTAAAGAAGTGACATCCCTCCACTTCTATCCCTTGGCCATTGCCATGTTCCTTCCTGACACCAAAACAAAATGAAAATAAAATCCTGGGCGCCTTATAATTAATTTTGGGTTGTCGCTTCAAAGGAAGCTGCCCGACGGAAATCTTAACTTTTAGAAGGTGAAGAAGTGAGCAACGGCGTGCGTTTCCATTAAACCACACGGAGGAAACACGTTCCACCAATTAGAAACAAGTTTTTGGCAGTATTAGCCAATTACAGGTTTAAATCAGTGAATCACGTTCCTCAATAATTGCCCAGTAGAAGTCGATTCATTCATAAAATCACATATCCACATCTGTAGACATGCAAATTACTTGCGGTTTCCTGCCAATCCTGTCCTCTGCTGTGGTTTCAGTCAATTACTCCATCATGGCGGAACTGGATTTGTGCATAACCAATCAGAGACGTCGTCTCTAAATCAGAGACCCTCAGTGGATGCTGCTGTTAGACGAGGATTATTTGGGTTTTACAGAAGTGGTGTAATTCAAGAGCTCCCCACCCGGTGACTCTTGGCTTCAGGCGACATTTGGGAATTCATTCCCGTCGTGTAGTAAACGCCAAAAAATTGGTGTCCTGGATGATGAGAAATTTGCCCTGAGCCAACTAGGAATCCCCTCTGATGCACTTGGTACGAGTGACCTCGAGGTGCCCTTAGGCAGAACCCACTCAACTACTTACTTACAAAGGACGCTACAACAACTCGGCCGTAACCTCCAGTCTACCCACCCGTGACAACAATGGACCAGCCCAGTCAACAAAGGAACTACAGACCAACTCACCTGAAATCAGGCAAACCGTCACCATATTTTGAGCTATGACGCTATGCATACTTTTGCAACTGGAGAATCACAATGATGCAACAACGGAACAACGGCGCCAAAAACTAAGCATACACATTCATACTGCCATCATACGGAAAAGTGCAATTAACACTCGCATGTTAAAAGCAAAAGCCAAAGTCAAGCCTCTCCTCTCCTGATTGGTTCAAGTGATCTCCATTTGGAAGGAGTCAACGGCACTTGAAATCTTTCAGTTCTCCTCCTCCACAATTAACAGAGGCTCAAAACAATGTAAAAATTCCCAAGTGGATTCTGAGCAATTAAAAATGATTTTTATAGGAAGGAGTGTATAGTTGGTCACTTGGGATGAATTACGCTAAAAGTCACTCCCTTCACAACCCTTGGACGGAATTTAACAAAGGACAATATAATAAAAAGACAAAAAAGAAGTTTCCGTGAATGGTCATAAAGTCGGGACTTGAGCTTAATTTCGAACCCAAGGGTTTTTTTTTAAAGAATCCTAAATATAAGTAGGGAAAATTAGGGAAAAAACGAGCCGTGATGACCGCTCTGACCTTGGTGTTTTCAACAATCATTGTGCATGAACAGTAGAACAGTTGAGTTGTTCAAATGGTCACTTTCAAACCACTGCACTAGTGACGAAAGCCTGCGTCCAGAGGAAACCTGAATGGTGACATGAACGGGGGATTAACAAAGGAATGAAATGTTTGACATTGAACTTGAACTCAAAACCCCGAGGTATTTCCATCGTCACAAGGACAGAGAAGGAATGAGTTCAGTGGGCCTAGGCCGAGCCCTCGACACAAAGGAACCCTTTGAATCCTTTTGGCGACAAACAATTTGAATGAAAACCCAAAATAAACTTGAAAGAAAGCTTTAGCTGTGTAGTTACTAACGTCACTCTCCACATCTCCATTGTTAGCCTCCTGGACATCATCCTCTGGTTGAATGATAAAGGTGACCCCTTGATGACCTTCCTCTCCATTTACCACAGTGGCCGTCAACTGCTGCTTCCTGTGGGGTAAAATGGAATCCCCGTCTGTATCAACTTCGTCCATGTCTTCCAGACTCTCGGCCTTGGGTACAAGTGGCATTTGCATGAGCACCACCGTCGTCCCTTCAGGAATGACTTGCTGTGTCCCATTCTCAGAAGTGACTGTGATCGGCTCCGTCGATGTTGTCATGATTTGCCCATTACTTGTGACGATTGGGCCATTCAGACCAGGAGGTAAAGGGCCAGTCACCGTTCCGACAGTTGCGACAATTATACTGTTCTGGTGGTGTTGCTGGTGATGTTGTTGTTGCATATGGTCAATGTCATGGTGTCCATGGTGGACATGGGATGAGGATTGTTGCTGATGATGGTGCTGGAGAAGGACTGACCCGTCTGGCGTGTCTACCAGTCCCTCTACCGCGGTCATCGGTGTCATGTCCATCGTTACATCTCCGGATTCGTTTCCAGGTGAATTGTGACAGCTGTCCATGTCTTCGTTGCGGTGGATGATGACCGTGGACATGAGGGGTTCGCTGGAATCATGGACGGGGCTTATTGAAGAGAGTGGGTCTCTGGAATGTGAGTCTTCTTGGTCCATGTCAATGCTTCTGGGACGGCCTGAACTTGACCCAGGTCCACTTGCTTCCAAAGGACTCATCGTCGCAGTTGACCCGGCGGCCATGTCACATTTCATAATCACAAAGTCAGTCAAAGGGTAACAACTGAGAGAGTTAATTGGGTAACAAAGTACCAAAGTAATTGATCTTAAATCACAAAAAATGAAGCAACAAAATCACAGGATCTGGAAACCTAATCTTAAACGCACGGCGATTTCGCTAGGTCAAAACGAGGGAAAATTGGGGATCACGTGAGCCCAAGAAAATTCAGATTTTGCGAAACTTTCACTTTTCTCGTTGGAGCCAAAAACTGTCAAAAGTAGTGAGAAATGTCAAAATTTTGTGCGAAAAGACTCCCGATTGGAGGATTTTCTTGGTTTTCCTCCCAGGAACTGTCCACCAGGTCACTTGAGGTCAACTGGTGACACTGCTAAAACGAGCAAGTACGCTGCAGAAAGTAAGTGATCACTGTTGCTCTCCAGTAATGGCCTCGAGGAATGTTTAATATTTTTTGTTTCTCACACACAGGTTGAAAGAAAGACTACTTTCCTGAAGCAACAAAGAAGGAGAGAGGACTGACTTTCTTAACCAAAAGAAGGGATTCACAAAGCGTCCGAGGGGGTTGGTAAGCTTACAAAGCTAAAGGGATGGTCGCTATAAGCACTGACTGATGAATGCTTCTCTGCGTATAGGGTTTCGCCAGTGACTTGAAGACACAAGAAAAAAGGAAAGTCTGAGGTGAGACAGCAAGAAATTCTATCCAGGTGAAGCTTCCCAGCAGTATTCTTTCTTCGTGTATAGACCCAGCTAGGGATAATTTGGAATACCTTTGTCCTCCTACCTTCAAATCCCAACAAACGATGAGGGACCGACAAGGATAGGATGGACGCTGAATTACCATCATCATCATCTACCTGTTCCCATGTCTCCAGTGCCAAGCCTTTCCCAGTACTACGGCCAGAAATCCACCTGAACTTGCCACCACCACAGCCGCAGCTAACACCAGCAATCAAGGAAACGTCGTCCAAAACCAACCCCAACTCTCTCATCTACATTTTGATTCACTAATCTCACTCTGTCTCTCCCTTTGATTATCATTCAGATCCAACAGGATGATGGACGGGCTACCAACTCCCAAATGGCCGGTGTCTTAATGCATCCTGGTAACCGTTGATGATATGCAAACACTTATACATGAACTTTAAATTGGAATCATCTTTCTCTCAAAGGTGGTGTGTAATGGGATTTAATCATAACCTGTCAAGACACTTTTGCCGAGAGAAAAATGCACTACTTCATCTTAAGCACTCCCTTCGAAATGCAATGAGATGAAAAGACTGTCGTCGTTGGAATTTGGATCATGTTAGCCCGCATTGTCCTTAATTAAATCCATGCATTAAGATGTGAGGAGGGCGTGATTCATGTGCTGATGGCATTGACCGCATGGTCGTCTCTTGTCTGACGTGAGTACCATAATATCCCTAGGCTCTTTCAAGTGTAATTTCAATATTACGTGGTTGTGCCTGGATTTTTCGTCTTGAGGCGAATAGACGCCACGGGGCAACAAACCTAAAAGCCCTTGAGAAAAGAAGCTTCAGCAACAAAAAATCTTCATAATTCTTTTTGTTTCTTAATTTCTAAACAGGTACATGTTCAGAGTGGAACTACCTGCTGGAGGCTACAATCGCCTACGAATAAAATGGACAACTGGCCCTGCCCATCCTCCAAAGCCACCTGCTCATAGCCTCAGCGATATAAAGCTTACCGAGACGGGTAAAATTCTCCCCTGAAATCATCCCCTTTCAAAGTAACAATTGAGTGATGGTTATCTCTGGCCCAGCAGAAATCAGAGATGAGAAGACCTTGACTGTTGACTCCTGCCCATCAACCCACCTGTTGGACAGGCAATTCACATATGCATGGACGGACGAACGCACAGGTGGAAGCAACAATCAATCCACCTTAAATGTTTGCAACAATAACAAAGATCCATCAAGCACCAACAGCGTCTGATTTTACAATTTATGAGAATACCACCACCCGGATTTTTATGAGTCGACATTCGACAAGTCTTGGAAAACAAGAACAGAATTTTGGAGCAAGTTCGTTTGTTTAATGAGGCTCATAATTTTCATAGAAGAAGAGCGCACCAAGTTCTTGTATGTTTTTTTTATTAGCCAATTAGTGAGCACCTTTGAATTACTTCATTTTCAACTGCAGCAGCAGCAGTGGAAGAAGAACTGGGCATGCGCAGCGTACATGAGAGGTAGGAGGCGTGCCTCGCACTCGAGTACAAACGGGGCTCAATTGAGGCTCGATTTTTCATCCGTGTGTAAGTAAATTGTCGTTGATTACTTTCCTATTGTGTTGAGTCGTGGGCATTGTTACATTTTTCAGTTTCTGGAGGAGTATCATCCCTGGATTGGAGGGTTTTGGTGGTAATTAAGAACCACTTCAAGGGACCCCGCGTCATCAAGAATCATTTTACAGGGGACGCTTTTAAGCACTCCACATTTTTTTTTACTGAGCTCGCACTCAATGTCCAACGACCATAATCGTGTACCATTGTTACAACCGCAACCATTATTGCGAATCCTCCGCGAGTATCTGTACATTTGGCATCAGAATCATAAACAAGGATGTTGTTTTAGAAGATGAGCAATGTGGATCAGGAGCATTGTTGTAAGTCCATTGTTACAACCATCAAACCCTCATGTGCTTTGTTATCCCAAAAAATAAATTGAACATTTCGGAAATGACAGAGTGACGGGAAGGAACGGAGGAATGGAAGTTTAGTGAAGAGGATTTATGACTCCATTGAATCCCAAATTACATTGGACCAAGAACGCTTAGGTTTGCCGCACTAATCTGTGCTCAAATCAGTTAAATCACTGATGGCAACCTTCTATAAATCAGAGGCAGCACAATTGCACTGTCCAGATCATAAATGACATTAAGCTCAATGCCGGAGTTTGTGGTTTGACCTTGGGTCAGTCACCTCTCCCAAGTCAAGTGGACAGCAGACAATCAACCTTCGGAATTCATTTGTACAAAAAACGGAAGACACGGACGACAAGCATAAAATGATTTGTCAAGGCGCACGACGATGACAGTGACATTTCTCAGACGCTCGCGCTGAAGTTTAAAACCAACGGACATCAATATTCTACCTAAGCATTGCTTGTCATAGAGTTACATATTTCCCCATTGTGGCCGCACAAAAACCCCGTAATCACCCCCTTTGTTTTTAGACGTTCATTATTACACGGAAGAATTTCCAAAAATTAATTATACGGAAACTCCCCTCACAATTTGTGTAGAACAAAAGCGATTTCTGATTCAACGGGACAGGAAGATCCCTAAAATTCTTTTGATTTCTCGGTTTCATTTTTTCTTGAGCGAAATCAATCAGCGAAGAAGCTGACTCACCTGTCTAAAATGCTAAACAATCATTAATTATTTTGCAATCAGACCCAAACCCTCTCCCGTCTAATGAAGGATCACCACTGTCAGAGAAGCAGAAAGCATTTTTCAATTTAAAAGCTTCAGCGTTTAACCGTTCACCAAGAATTTATGATTATTTTTCACATTGTTTTCTTCTCACTACTCATTGTTTCAAAAGTCCCAAAAATTACAGGAGGCTTTCCAGTTTAGAAGATCCAGGGGTGGAAATTACACGGTGTTCTAATTGGGAAATGACGCTCAATTTAATGCACACTCAACCACCCGGTGAGATTCAAATTAGGCAGAGAGCCATAGGAAAAGAGGGAGGTAACTGCGGCGCCTTGATTTAAATCCAATGACACAATGGGGGTGGCTCTATTGTGTTAATTAGGAAGGTAAGGCTAATCAAGGGAGCTAATGAAGGAGTCCTTCATTAGACCCATAAGATTCCCACTTGGATCTCTTCCAGCAGGATCCAAACCCCAAAGAGGTCAAGGGTTGCTTCCCATGGAGTGAAGCCGATGAAGCTCGGATGATTGAAAAGTGAAAGCTTCCACACGAAGAGAGGGATGAGGGTTGAAGGGGATGAAATCAATAAGAATCCAACCATGAACTGGCTCACGCAATAAACGAACCAAGAAATGGACCCATGAAGCTGTGCGATGAATTTTTTGTGGATGGCACTCTTCCATCTAGAGGATGGAAATGAAACATTCAGATCCATTCAGAGCTTGCACTGCTCCTTGCTTCATCCACTGACTTCGATCTTTGTTTCCTTTGGAAGAAGCAGAGGGAACTGATGCAAGATTCGTTTCCAAACCAAGTTTCCAAACTTTCTCCAAAACTTTCACCTTTTGTTAAGATGTGTGTGATGAAACTTTTCAGCTTCCGAGACTAACAAGGGTTGTGTTACCCGTTGCTTCTAAAAAACGAAGAGTGGCGGCGTGAAATATTGAAATATTGCGTCCATTGTATGTCCAAAATGTGATTAGACCTGTGACTAATTTGGAAGCATAAGTTGTGTAATTGTGATTCAGACACAATCCACCTTGTTGAAACCTGTTCGTCAAAAAAGGATGAGATTCCACAGCATCAAAAAAAACAATATGGTCCTTGTAATTAAACGGAGGGTACTTTGCACGCCCGATAGGTCCATATGGGGGGACTTAATGACATATGGACTGGAAATCCAAGCGTCACCCCCACCAGGGGGCACGTGGAAGTCTTACGCCGGACCTCCTGCTTACCCACAACGCAATCTCAACAAAACCGGAATCGTACATATAGGTCCCTATTTTTCATATTTCTTGAAAAGTGAATCAAAAGTTGAAGGAACGACCACACAATCAACCAACATTCCAGGAATAAATCCTTAAAGTTAAAAACCAAAATCCGATTGTTGTAGAATCTGGTGAAAGCAAAAGTTTGAGCCGCTGTAGAAAATTCCCTCCTGATCTCCAGAGTGCACCGAGACGTAGCAGGGAGTCTGATTCTTACGAGGAAATTAAACGCCTACTGAAACGGGCCCCAAGGAGCCCTTCAAGGGAATATGAAGGACAAAGGGACGTCAAGTGTTCATCTCAATGATATCTCACCACACGCGTCATTTCATCATCACTCAACACTTTCAAAGATTAAAAACTTTTTTTCTAGAAGAAAGAAAGGAAGACTTTGGTTAGAATTAAGGGTCTGGTTTGAATTTTTGATGCTGACGCGATAGTGCATTTCTTTTTGCAAAGCAGTGCCGCCGCGGTCTGAGGCTCCCTGGTGAGTTCATACTCCTGTTCACTGTGCCTAATAAATTACTTGATCAAAAGGAATTGTTTTGAGAATGTGCTAATTCAGATTCCTAATGAGTTTGAGCAGAGACGGAATTAGCGCAGCAGTTTACAATTTATGAGGTGTCAGCCCACATGGGGAACTTTTGTGCCAATGTCAACTCTTCAAACTTATGACAGCAGCAGAAAACAGGAACTCATTCTTTGAAAAAATTACACTTTAATTAAAAACTTTTTAGCAAATTAGGATTACACGCTAATTAGCAGAGTGCTACATTCAATTTAGATGCGCGTCCTCCCATATAACCAGGAAGAAATTCGCTTCAAAACTTTGACACATAATTTCAAGTGGGTGTCGCAAGTTAATGGATGATTAATAGCATTTACTTTCTGACGTTGCCCTATAATGGCTACTCCAGCTGCACGCAAACGTCCCAATAATGGAATAGACACAGCAGAATTGGTCATGGTATGGTTCCAGTTGTCGCGGTCCCTTTGACACGCCTTGACCCCAGAAGCCCTTCTGCAGAAAATGAAAACGAGCGAGGCTCAGCACACTTAAAGTTAAAGGACATTTTATTGTTATAATGACTCACTTGAAAAGTGCAAAGTGGGCAATTGTGGTCTTAAATGGAGTTGGTTGGTTCTAAATTTTGAGCCTTCATGGGGACCCTTAAAATGGAATTAACCGGCTTTCGACCATTCTCAAATTTTCTCAAGGAAGTGAGAAAAATCAATAAATAAAGTTCCTTGATGATTTTTCATAGAATTAAATCTGGATGAAGGACATGGTCAAAACATAATTGCGTTAGCCGGCAGCGACAATGAATTTCCTGAAATTTTTGATTGAGCATTCGAGATTCAAGATTCATTTTTTTTTAAATGTGACATGAGCGACAAGTGAGTGACGAGAGTTAGGGATAACAACGTGGTCCAAGGTGAAAGCAATGGTGAAAGTAATAAACTGTGACCTCACCATCATTTTGAATGGATTGTTATGATGATGATGTTCCTGTTGATGAAGGAAATTCGGTGGTATGTGGAACTTGACATCCCCACCACCGGTGGTCTCCCACTGGAGAACCATTTGAAACAATAAGGCACCCACCAGAATTGGATTAGCAGAGTTCAACAATGGACTTTAATGTCTCTGGGGATCCCCTGATTGGTTACTGCCGGAGGATCTGTCTCTTTTGTCCAGACTGCCTCAGAGACCGGAGCGTCCAAAGATGCTTGAAGGATTGTTTTTTGGGCTGATTGAACCTTGCTGGCTGCCGTTGCCAAACGGAGTAAAAGGCCGGGAGACAACGTCGGCTCAACTTTTCCCAAAAAAAAATGTCGGAAGGGAGTTTGTGGAAGTATCCTCACGGCAGTATCCCTCGTATACAAACCCCCCAGCACCACATAAGCACAACTTCTTAATCAGCCAGGTAACAATGTAACTGGCTAGCCAATCCAACCACAGTCTGTCAAAACACAAGGATCTGTCACTAGGCAAAAGGCAGACGACAGGATCACCAAAACTAAAAAAAAAATAAAAAATAACAGGACTTTGAGGAAGTTAAAAAATCATGTCCAAAATTGGTCAATCAAAACATCCTTGTGAAAAAAGAATTTACGCATTTTCACAAGATGCAGAGATCACGGTTTTGGTGATTATGATTCAGCATAGAGATCACAATTAACTTCTGCACACTGCTGCCGTTGGCTTTTTGTAATTTGCCGCAGTATTACACGGAGTCTGCACGGCAGCATCTATAATATGAATGGGTGAAAAATTGGGGTCATAAATTATCCTAAATTTAAAAAGGCCGGAGGTCCCATAATTCACGTTAAATATTCAAATTCTGACTATGGAATTAAAGGCTGCTTGCCAAACCGACTCTCCTTAATTTCCACAAAGATGGGAATGGTTCACGTTAATAGTATGATAATGACTAATGGCCTTAGCCATTCGCATGACAAATTCAGAGTACAGAGGGATTGGCTACCAATTGAAAACTTTGGAAAGCCCTCAAGTGATTGACAGGAACTAGGCAAAGAAGTGTACACGGAGGAAGGAGAAATCAAAATTTTAAATGGAAGGAAATTACAGTGTATAGGAGGAAGGATTTTAAGCTCTCATTAATAATAATACAGCAGGAACATTTCAACAATTTTCCAATTCATTAAACTCCTATTTATGAATGCAAAGGTTACATGTCGAAGTAGACTAATTTTTTCATTCTCAAAGGTCAGCGGAAACCTCAAGTGGAAGGGAGGGATGACGCCAACGATTCTCAACCGCAGAAAATATATTTTTTTTCTTCAAGGAATGGGGTAAACTTGATTTGCAAAATGACGAGTCATGGAAATATCAATGGAATCCGGTTTGAATTTGAGTAAATAGGATGCGTGTGCGTGTCCGGATTTACGACATGGATAGCATTGAAATTCAAAATCGGTTGATTGGATGTGAATCGGGAATTGAGGGAAAATTCGGAGGTCGGATTCTCACCCATGTTTCCTTGAGGTCTAATGATACATTCAGTTACTGGAAGGAATTGAAACTTAAACTGTACAAAAGAGGCTTCTTCCTTTTGTATGGAACTGGAAAATTCTTATAAATGGAAGGAGGAGATTCTATGGCAGATGTTTGATATGAAATGTTCTACATGATAATAAAAGGGATCCTCAAATCTAGCCATTATCATCATTATCAAAATTAATTCATGAGAAGATCAGTTTCACTGGACTCGGAAAAAGTCCAAGCACGAAACCATAAAAGACTACCGAAATCATGAAATTTTGGAACAAAGGAAATTAAATAACAAAGACGTATCACAGCATCTTCTAACACAATCATGCCAAATCTTATATGCAAAACTATTCACAGAATTTATCAACTTGATGACTTTTTTTTCGATTTAGCCTTATTATATGCGATGACTGGCCGAGGATTGAAACTTTCTGGTTCTGTGTATTTGATTTTGCTAGCAAAACAAAGATGAAATTGAGAACAAGATGTCGCTTTTCCAAGTAGTTTTTGTCGGCAAATTGCAAAACGTGTGGAAATCCGGGTCCAGAATTTAGAAAATTGTTCCCTTCCGTGTCTTTGATTTTTTTGAAATTCCTTTTTTGAGTATGGAAAAGGTTCCATTTCGCTCTTCGTGACTTTAATGACGGCAAGTGTAGGATCATCGATTATGTTGGAATCATAATTTCCGCCTGTTCTGCTTCCAAATGATAACCCCAAGTAAAAGATTCTCTTTCATAATGGAGTAAAATGTAGCATAAGAAAAGGGGTGTGATTTCCAATCCGTAGTCATGCAACCGATCTCAATCAATTCATGATCACGAATGGACTAAAAAGTCCAAACTACTAAAACCCAGAAGACAGTAGGGGCTACTCCTTCCGATAGACTTTTGATTCATGAGACTTTGTTCCTTGCTCAGACACTTTGACCTTTCCCGGCTACTCCTGCTGGAGATGCTGGGCGTGTCTCTCTCCCATGCATTCCTCCTGCAGCTTCTTATCTTTGGCAAAATGAATAACTGCCAGATGCAAATGAGCCCTTAACAATTGCGAATTTCCATCATTCCCATCCAAGTTTTGAATTGGAATAAGTTTTTATATATGGGGTTGAAGACGTTTGATTACGATGGGCAAAAGGGGGTTCTCCCCTCTTTTATTTTGTGGGTTGCCCCCGGCCAATCCCGAGTCGAAATTCAGCTGTGGACCTCCTCTTCACTCCGAAACAAACAAAAGGAAGCACCCAAGAGCCTTTCCCCCTTGCACCAAATCCAACCTCAGGCTCTGAAATCCACGGCCACGGTCTTCCGTCTTTCATTCAGAACACACAATTATTAATTATCATCTTCATATCCCAAATAGTCATCCAGAAAAACAAACAGTCAACCAAAAGGAAAACGAAAGGGAGAGCCCTTCCTTCCTCTCCACCGAGGGATTTGATTTTTCCAGCTTCCCTGAGAAATGGCTGCGTGTGCGATCTTCCAAACGGATCCACCACCGTGCTGGATTTCTGAATATGATAACGCTCCTAAAACCCTAGTTTAATATCCTTCACTGTCACTGCTCTTTACCCCTACTGGAATGGAAAGGACTTCCGGGAATTGAAGCCTTCCAGAAAATGTAGCCCAAGGCATTTACAACGGAGAAAGGAAACTCCCTCGCTTTCTCTTTGGGAAAACTTTTTGTTTTATACAAAAATGAATTTGGATTCATATCTCCCCCTTTCGTCGTCATAACTGGCAAAATCCACTTTCTCCAGTAAGTGTTCAGGTCTTTGACAATGCAATGTTGCGTTATGGCGCTGTTGGAAATGAAGAAAGACGCGAGCAGCAGTCAATTACAAATTATTGAAATTGGCCTATTGAGAATCATCCGCCTTGCCCAAAAGGAACTTGATTACTTGGCTCTAATTGGGAATTCATAATGAGAAGCCCATTTTCATCACTTGAATGGATCCTTCCTATACGAGAGGTAAATGAAACGGGAAATGCAAACAAGCGAGAGGCTCAAATTATCTCTCTATTTGTTCTTGGAGGAGGTGCCCTTAAGACGAACACACGCTCGGAGGGGCGTGCCACAAGCAAGCGCCATAATGCAAATTCTCCCAGAAAGTTGCACGTAACTGTGCACATTTTGCACTTTCAGACGCGATGCTCAACCGGAGGCAAACATCGTCGCTTCAAAGTTTGCATCTCAATCAATGGGTTTCTGCCAAACTGTAGACTTGTCTCTTTTTCTAAACGTGGATCCCGCCCGCTCTTTTACATCTTACACACAAAGTTCCATTCCGTGCTTAACCCCATGTTTAAAATCCCATAAAAATCAGAGTGTGTTAACTGAAAGTAGTCGACTTGTCTGAGCTTCCCACTATAATTACAGCAGGCTTCCTTGGACTTTAGGAGAGCAAGGAGTCGTTAATTCCTGTTGGAACATCCCTCTGAGCGAGCATGAGACCCGTTTCCATTTCATTCCTATATGCAATCCAGTCACTCGACCTGTTATTACATCAACCACAGATTTATAATGGACCTCTTCGTACTTTAATATTTGAAATCTGGAATAAATATCAGGAGTGGACGGTGTGTGCCCCGCACGCGTAGAACTCAACCTTTAATCACGATGTTGACCCCAGTTCTGACCTTTCATAAACTTCGAGTCGTACAAGCCGCTTTTATAAGATGAAAGTCTAAAAAGTAACCCGCCCCAGAAGATGTCTCAGCCTCTTAAACTTTGACATAAAAAAGTTGGAAAACGAAGCCAAAATTGGAATACGCCTGGTTGCAGCAGCGGATCTAATTTCTACCCTTAATTCTTTCAAGACGCGCGTACCTCTCGTGCTCAGCAAAAAAGGCACTAAACTTATGACAGGTGAATTAATTGTTAAGTGACGGCGGCAGAAATCCTTAGAAAGGAGCCCTTTGCGTTCGATGAGTTCTACCCCATAAGTTCACGACATAATGCACCATTTCAGGATCAATTTTTGACTTTTGAAGTGGTAGTTTTTATATCCTCTCCAATTCCCCTTACGCAATGAATTTTGAGAAATATGAGAGGAGTGGGTCCCATTAAACTGAGCAAATGGGACGTGTGGCTGAATAAAGTGTCACTTTGACACCATCATATCCCGGAAGCATTTTGTGGTTCAACTGCTTACACAGCATCAAATTATGACCAACTACCGACCACCACATAATCATTTTTATACGGATCAAAATCTCAGGGATCAGGACCACCACGGCTACACTGCCTTATGTTATTTACACTTTGTATTTTCTCTAGTGTTCCTCTGAATCAGGAATAAAGAGAAAAGTACCCAAAATATTCGACAAGTTGATCTCATTAGTAAATGAAGGAAGACGAAATGAATTCAGACAAGGGAAATGTTGCTCTTTTTGGGCCAGTCGTCAAAACCCGGGCGATGCATCATGCGGGTAATAATTAGCTCAAGTTCCCAAGTCCCATCCTTTTCAATTCAATTAGAGAATTGCGCCGTTGCTGAATGGACACAAAGAGAAACTGCGAGGATTGGATTACCTGGGTGCTTTATCGACACGGAAGAAACTTAAGACCATCATCACTATACGAAGATCAGGAAATGCAGTATGAACAATGAGAATAACGGAGGGGATGCTCAAAATCATCAAATGGAAAATGGATGATCCTTGTATAGCTAAAACTTTCGCTTTTAACTAAATTAAAAATAGCCTGATGACTCTTGAAATCTGTGCAGGGGAACTATGCCTACCTCTACTTCCAGTATTTGTAACTTTTACTAATACACACACACGTACAGATCTTGATGATGAGCAAAGTAATTACTTTTCCTCATCTCCCTCCTCTTTGACGTGCGACTTTCAATTCCATTGCATCAGGTTGACATGTTTGATCATTTCTCAAAGCCTCGCGTATGGATTTGTATTCTAATCCCTAGAGATAAATGGACTGACCTCCATCCACATCCACAAGGAAAGATTAATTATCCCATTCCAGCCTTTTAAAACGCTGAATTTCATCCAATGGAACAGGTGTCCAAAAACATTTCCAGAATCCAAAAGGGAATCCCATCGGAGCAGGAACAAATGGAGCCATAAGCCCCATCCTTCCTTATTCCGTGAGTTACAAATATATACAACGTAGGATTTCAATTATTGTCAATGGACAAGAAAAGCTAATCCTTTGACTATTACCATTAAAATTGAGGAACGCGGAACCGAACAGTTTTGAAAAAAAATGCTAGCGTGGATTCCTTTTTGTAAGGAAAAAGGCTTGCGTGTTTTAAAATTATTTTGGTAAGTACCCCTTTCTTCCTTGGATGAAGTGCCTCATAATCAGGTGTGTTCCCTTCAGTACTTTTTCCTGATCTACTTAAAGCAAGAAGGATGAAAAAGAGGGAGGGCATCCTGATAAACTTCGGTAGAGCTGCACCATGTAATTTCCACTGATAAATACCACCGATGAGGAACATACGCCCACACGTGTGGTGATTGCGGATCATGAATAATTGACCAGATTCATCCCATTCCATGAATCAGGATTGGATTCTTTGTCGTAGAAATCCAGCTAATTCTTTCTTTAAAGGGTTGGGAATGAAGAGAGAATCATTGGGTTTGAGTGGCTAATTTTCAAAGTACGACATGTTACATCTTCGGTTGATGGATGTTGAGCTTCTCCAGTATAACAGAAGAATTTGTGTGAGCGCTGATGAAGAAGGTGTTGCTAACCTCTGACACATGAATGATGCCGAAGGAGGTGGATCCATGGCAGTACTTTACATACTTCCGAAGGAGTTTTTGATGCTGCTGCTGCACAATGCCTTCCAGCTCATAAGATTGTAATGAATCCAACAGTCTTCCAATGTCAGCATTATACCCATCCCCATACGGTTCAGAGTCGTGACGAGTTCAGGACTCTGGGCACTTGAGAGGTATGACACGCCTCTGTACTTTTAATCTAATCAAAGGGCACACCTTGCCCCCCTCTGTACCTCATAAGTTAAGAACGGTCTCAATATTTTGATATAAATGTAAAGTGTGGATGTGAATCCTTTCTTCATCGAATTTCGACCAACTTAAAATCTTGCTTTAATCATGAATTGTACCGACGACGACGGTCGAACTGCTGCCGCCCCGCCGTTCATGGATGAAAACGGGTTCCTTCACAATAATTAACGTCGATGAATAATTGTAATCAAGGGATCCCTCGTGCAGTGCTTGAAACAAAACTTTCAACAATCAAATCATCAAGAAGTGATAAGGCGTCCGCACCTGAAACGCAAAAGCATTCACAAGGGCTTCGATGAAAAAATTACTAAAAAATCAAGCACAAAGACTCAAGTGGAAAGGAAACGTAAAAATTCTTGGTTTCGCAAACCCTTGGAATCGTGAGATTTTCTTCATTCGCAACTTGCCCCCAGGGTTTAGAAGCGGTGGTGAAAGTATGCTTTCTCCACCACCATTTTTCAACGCCGGGATCCATGCCGGCATCCTTTTCAGTAAATTCTTATGTTTGGTTGTTCCTAAGTGGGTGAGGAATGCATGGACAATGAGTAAATTACGAGTAATCAACACAGGAAGATGCTGTGAGAGTAATGTGACTCCGCCGTTGAATTCCTGGACGACTCGAGACACGGTTTCCTATTGTTAAATTATTCATGGAACCTAACCGTCCCTCATCAAAGCAAGTCCAGGCAGTGGTGCCCTTGTTTCCATTAAACTTGTTCTGCTACTTCAAGTGCTTAGACCCCCTGCCAAGTCACCCCTTGACCTTCATCCCGTCCTTCCCTAAAATCAATACAACCCTTCAACTCTATGGGTGTACTAAAGGAGCTAAGTTTGCATTCAGTATATTTTATGAATTCAAGTCCCGTTTCAACTATACAGCGCTAATGTCCTCATTGAGGCAACAATGACACAAAACCATTTAAAGTTGACAAGTACATTTTATTGTTGTGTTCGCGTTCACACTGTCGCACTTGTTCCATTTGTTTTAATAAAGGCACGCATGCAATCACACCGACGTGTTTCATTCTTGCGAGAACAACGTTCGACGCTGAGGAAATGATCACTACACCGTTTCATTGAATCATCCCCTCCTAGGATAATTGCATTTGATCCGAATTCGGATTTACTTCCAAGATGAAAAGTGAAAGTTAGGGGGAACTTTTAGTTTCCAATTCCTTTCCATCGCAGCACTCGGGATGTGAAAGATGACGAAGGAAAAGTGGATGATGGAGAAAAGCCCACAAAATGTAATTTGAAACTTGGTGAAGGAGGCACTCGACGTAAACTCACTTTGTGACCAATTTTCAATTTGTTTAACAATTCAACCAGAAAATAGTTTGGAAAGAGTCATCAAGGGAAAATGACGATACGCTCCGTTAACTTTTCCCACTCTCCCTCCATTTAGGTCCTCTGGTCTTGAGTCAAAACTCCCGTATGTGCTTAGTTGTTTTTAAAAACACCCGGGTTTCATCCAAAACGGGTATCCGTTATCAGTAGCCTTGCAATGTTAAATCTTAGTAGGAATTAAACCGTGACCCAATTCATGACCCCCTTTGTTATCTAAAATGAAACTTTCTCCATCTGCCTTTTCTGTGAAGGGACGCTTGCCCAAAGGGTTTGCGCCAATCAGTGATTCTTATTAGACTTGACCAAAGTCCAGGGCATATTATTTTCCAGGCTTTAAATGGAGTCTGGAAGCTTTTGTACAAGGATGGAAGGTATGTGATAATTATATATACGCGTTTTCTGAAGGCTTCTCCGTCCATGTTGTTCGAGACTGAGCCCAATAATTAAGACTCACCTGAATGGATTCATTAATTCCGTGTCTGAATGTGTAGGTGGGCACGGGAGATCCATTTGGGATTGGAGTCAGGAACTAATTGACACCGAAACGACTTTCTTTATGAGATTACAACCTCCTTCCCTCATAATGGAGACCAACTTAAGAAGAATGATGACAAAGCACTACGGGATTAAAGACAAGAACGTGGCTGGAATTAAGTGACACGCGGCCCTTTTAAGCACTGCAACACCATACTTTAACTCGGAGAATTTGCGAGAAATAATAATAAATGCAACCTGCCTCTTCAGAATTCTCCTCATGGAGTCATTGCTTACATTCGTTTTTAATTACTAGTTGTCTCTTCATATCCTTCTTAGGAGACTCAAAGTGTCAGATCATGAGGGAAACTGTGTGGAGAATATTAAATCTAGTAGTTCCAAAATTATGGTGGTACATTCTGTAACATTGGAGGCACATTGTCGACAAACCCCCTTGCTGAATGTTTTGGTTTTTTGATTTCCCTGCTGAGAATTGTTAGTTCAAGGATTTTGACCTATAATCCTTTCTTTTTTTGTAAAATAATCCATATTACTTTCCAATTTTGAAAACCCTTTAGTCGAAATTGTAAACTGGGATCAATATAAATGGAGAATGAAATTGAAAAATAAGCGAGGAACAGGTAGCAGGTAACAGATCGATTACACGTAGTGCGTTTTACAATGGAGGATACTGATCAGTTTATTATTGTAAAGTTCTAATCCATTTCCTATTGGATTCCCAATTGACAGAGTTGTAAAAGATTTTTCCAAAGTGGATCATTTGATCTTTATGATAATGGTGTTTACATGTCAGCTTCAAAATGACGACGTCACTTGAACAGAAGGAAAGAGCAGCCACCCTTTTTCAATTTCAAAATCATAATACGCAGTGGGCATAAACGGATGTTCAAACTCTTCATTATATTGGAAACTTGGAGGACTTTGTAAAAACAACATTTCCCTTCTTGAACCAAAAATATAAGGGAAAAGTAGATGCATGGAAGGAGAAAAGGGCCTCGGGCATGAATTTCAAAATCCTTCTTCTAGGAAAATGGAATCTGCATGGATGAATAAAATGGAGGGAATTCATAAATGAAAAGAAGAAGTCTTGATTTATATAGTGCTATAGACAGAAGCTCAGAATTTCACTAGGGAAGGAAGCAGGGCCTTCTCTTTCTCCTTGAGCTGCAAAATACGAATCCGTAAAGCCACTTTCACCGTCTGAGGATTTACATCTTGGAGACACGGCTAAAACCTCAGCCGTTTCAATCTAAAGCTTTTAGGAATCTCTTAGAAAATTGGTGTTTATTTCCATACCCTTACAAGAATTTTTTGAACTTATGAAGCTGCTGTGTAAGTCCGTTGATCCAAATTGATTCAAGTAGCGGCGGTCCTTGGTCTTTCAAATCCCTGCTAAAAAGCTCGTTGACAGCTAAATTGGATGGGAATTCTTTTGATGGGACAAAATGGAGTCATGGAGCGTGACAAATGATGTTCAATTCAGTCTCCTGACGAACGACAGAGGAGGCAAATGTGACAAATTAAGACTTTGGCTAAATACATCCTATTCTTTCTTAAGACTCTTCCTAAACAAGATCACTGTAATTCTATTACAATTCTCTTGCTACTGAAAAAAGATTCACGACCAAGGATGTTGAAGGAGTTGAATCCAATTAGGACAATCTAAAAGAAACAGATTTGAAATGATGTCTCCAATTGCTGCTTCTGCGCTCTGAGTCTTTTTCTCGTTTGTCCGCCAGATTAATATGCTCCTACTCTGGATTCGTGTGTTGAGTAAATAAGGACTGGGGAAATGGAATGAAGATGTTGGCAGATGGTGACGCTCAGGGCTGAATACGAAATGAAAAGCCGCTTTTTAGTCGATGCATCCAGCAGTCGGCGTGAGAGACAACGATATTGACGACGAATATTCAAAGATGAAATATAAAACAGTTCAGGTTGTCTTCATCAAGCAATAGTCGTGGAAAGCAGCAAATGTCTGCCTTAAAGTATGTAATGACAAAATTATCTAAAGCCTCTTGCTGATGGAATTTCAGCAGAGTTCTACCATTGCATCGACAAGCACTCCATTTTGATTTCTAATTTGAACATTAGTGCCCTCTTTTTGTGCGTATTCTCGTTTATATTTCTTTGCGTATTTGGATGATATGCCTTGAAGGCGTGCTTTATGCATAGTCCCTGCGTTTTCCAAAGGGGAGAAAATAATACTGTCAAAGGATTGAGCCTTTTCTACTTACTCTGTTAAATCCCTTGCACAAATAAGTTCCATCATCCACTTCCATTTCATCATTATTATTATTATTCTCTTCAAAAAGTGGAATTAAGTTTTTTAAACTTCAATATCATGTCCACTTCAACAATGGGAAAAAGGATCTTCTAATTATAAACAAAAGGACATTTCTTCCTTCCGCATTCTGAAGGCATGAAGAAAAGAACAACAATGAAGGAGCAATCTGCATGCCCCATCAATACTTATTCAACTTGGAATTAAAAGGGACAATGACGCCGGGGGAATGGGAGACGAATTTGTAATTATATGCGGGGTTCTTCAAATTCCACACCACCATCTCCCTAATGCAAAGGATTAGGAAATTGAGACTTTGCATTTAATTTGAGCGTGTGAACGGGAATTATTTTGATATGAGTTCAATAATTATTAATCGAGAAATCCGCTCTCGGATTTCATCCGAGTGTGTATATAAAAAGAGAAGGTAAGTGGTCCCTTGAGGACTACGAGGGCTCAAGGGTCACCGCTACCACCGCAAGGATGAGTGAATCATGTCCCACTTGATGTCAACTGACGGGTGGTGGTGGGGTGACAATGAAAACCAACCATTAAATTCCCTTTTGAAAATAATAAGTAAAGTATCCCTGGCCTTGTGTGTGCGAGACTCGGGAGTCGTTTGTCCCTGTTATTTTTAAATTCGGTTTTTAATGAAACCCCACGGCCACTCTCCTCATTTTCTCCATTATCTCTTCATTTTGAACCCTCCTGGTCATATTTAGGGAGTCAGTCGCCTCTCCACTCGACAGCAAAAGATGACATGGACCCCTCAATCAGCGCAGTGGCTACCCCCTTGACTTCCCCTTTGTTATCTTTGGACTTCCACGGTCGCCTCAGACCAAAGAAATTGATCTCATGAAATCAAAAAAGAGAAAATAAATAAATCCAATGCACTCCCCTTCTCATCCGCCGACACCAAGTGAAATCAAGATGCGGGAAAGTTTGGTAGCTTGAGGTATACATTACGGTGAAAACAAAACACGGGAGTTCGTAACTTCGTTTGTATTTCTCATTTCGGATTGAGATTTCGTCTTGTATGGTTTTATACGAATTGGAAGAATAATCTCCCAACCATTCATTCTGCTTCAATTTGAATGGACGCACCAAAGCGTCTCTGTTGTTGTACACTGAAGTTGGCACACTTCAAAAAGTCCCGCGTCATTTTACATGCACAAGGGCCTCCTCCATTTAAAAGTTCAGGGGGATTAGCATATAGAGGAAACCACTAAATGAGTCCTCAAAGTCGACCCTCTTTCACCAATCATCAAAACAAGTAGGAAAGTTTAAGCATTTGTGCCTGTTCTAGTCGTGTATGGCCAACAATTGAGATTGTGTCCAGAGGCCAACGATGATGAACCAAAAGTTGACAAAACAAATTTCATCTGCCACTTCCGCCTGTTCGCCCCGTCTGTGTGTCTCTTTCGATTGAAATTGAGAAGGGGTGAGCCAACAATCCGAAAATTTCAAGCTCCACAGAATTCCAATCTCTGCCACCATGACAAACACCTTTGAGTTCCAATCAGGCGAGAGCGGACTGTCAAAGGGGTGAAGCCCGCACAGTTGACCTTAACCCTGTATCTGACACAATGGACTCTCACCACACTCATCTGCTCCAATTGACACATCCCTTCACTTTAATGAACAAGTACCATATGTAAATGATGTGTATATGACACTGGGGCAACTCAAGACTTACCTGCCATGCGTTAGAGTCCAGAGCTAGGAATGACATGTCATGGGGCCAGCAACGGTGAGAAGCAGCGGAGTAAGGCAAGACTCCGCTACTTTGATGGTGGTGACTACAGCCCGCCACGGTTTTGCTGTTGGTTCGACAAGAAGTTGAAGGAAGTCCAACGCCACCACCAGGCTTACGGTCCACGCCACAATTACTGAACCAATCCAGCTTGGACAGTGCGGGGGTTGGAAGTTTTAATTTTCTAGGCAGCTGGAGCAATCACGGTTTTAAGCTCACGATGTGGAATTAGTCGCAGCCGGTTTTGAATCAGGTTGTCGCTGGTGAGAAACGTAAAGCGGAAGAGAGAAAGCGACGCCCGGGAGTCTTTGTCTCCTGGCCGTGTTTCGATCGACGGAGTTTAGCCAACACAAAACCACTCCAAGGGATTCTCGCATCTTCTGCTCGTCTTCAGTTCTATTGCTCCTGGTCCAAATTTTCGGAGACTTCCCTCAAAATCCGGGACATTTCCGATTGGGTTTCCAACCCTCCAGGTTCCACGTATATTTTTCCCAGGGAAAAGTCCCTTGGCTGGAGGAAGGAAGGCTGGAAAAGCCTCCGCCTTTGCTTTCACTCCGCCTTTCTCCATCAGGCACACCAGCCAACCAAATATTTGAACACGCCGGAATTAATTCCAAGCACAATTCAAGCACACAGAGGAGCAACGACTCTAATTAAATCCACGTCATTTGGATGGAAACATCATCAGCCGCAGCCTCGAAATTAAGTAATTCAAATGGGGTCTTTGCCATGCCGCACACGTTGAGCAGAGACAATGGAATCAATATTTCAAAAAGTCATTTCAGCACCTCCGGTGTTTCTCGTAGTTGGCGCAGGATGAGTAATTAAGCAGGAAACAATGGCGGTGGTTGATTAGACAAAGCGAGAATTCGCGTTGCAGTGTCATTGGTTGCTCGAGTATAGGTGGGAATGGCGGGATGCTTCAATTGTGTCTGTGATTGAGTTCCTTATCTCCGTTTCACATCGCCGTTCTTCGTCTTGATTGTGATCCCAGCCAGAATCTGGAAGTGCGGAACGTGCCTAAAAAGGATTTATTCCTATCTTAACTCCTCATTGTCATCCGATTGAGTCCAAACAATGCAACCGACAATTGATTACGATCATCATTACGCGCCCTCATTTCACACTTCAAAAGGATTACGCCGGGACTTTTGAATGAGGAAATATCATTCTCCGCTTCTGAAAGTCTCTATACTTTTCATTATTTCCTGCGGAGAAAATTCACTTCCAAATCCCTGCGCTTTTTCTCACCATAATTCTGTTCCAAATACAAGCGCCGAAGAAATTTTAGCAAAGGTCCTTCACTCCCCGCAAAAATGCTGGAGGCACAAATCTATCCGCCAACGCCACGTATTTCTTCCCCCTTTCGAACGAATTCAAACAGGAAGATTTCAACTCGTTTTTGAAAAATCACGTTTGCCGGAGAATTTCCAAAGAGAATGGCAGTGTTTTGTATTTGAACCGCTGAACTCATCGACGCAGCGGTTGGCGGTGATTGGATTTAAGGACGATGTGCGGCGTTTCAACCCCTTTAATCTTGTTCAGTTCTAATAGAACAAACAAACTTGGATTGTTATTTGTTTTCTTTAATGCGTTTTTAGTTCAAAAGTACCCCTTGATTGGCGCTCAACTTGACACCAGTACCAAAATGAAAATTCGATAAAAAAGAATTCTGAACAATTCAGACCCTTTGATCGCTTATATGTAGAACACCGTTTAAAAAACAATTTTTTAAGATTTTGAAGTTTCGATTTGTGTATAGGTTTAAATTGACAGATGTCATATTACAAATGCAAATGACAAAGGCAGGGGGACCCTTTAAAACGCAAAGTTTATCATTTCCGACGAGTAATGTTCGTTAACAAGATTATGCACGGAGATCAGTCTTTGATCTTTGTTGATGATAAGAATTTTCAACCTCTAAAAACGGAGGGCGATCGTAACTTTCTTGCTGGGATGACGTTCTAAAGTTCCAAGCAGAAAATTGGATTAACGATATTAGACCAAATTCGAATTTTATGAGGAATAAAATTTTAAGTCCACCCGCTTGTAAAAACTGAAATAAAGCAGCCAATCATAGAATCTCAGGACAAACCAGAAAACCTTAAAATTACAAAAATGAGGAACAAAAGTTGGACACAGATTAACTGGTACAACTCAGTTTGTGCCTTTAAGTTTCCATCTCCAACAGAACGCGCAACTCGCACGTGCGTAATTTACGTTCTTTTCCTATCAATTTCAAGCATCCCACCACGATTGTCAATCAATGTGATTAGCCACAATAGAATGATGAGGTCCTCTTGAAAGAATCACGTGTCTCCTCTTAATACTTGATCCATGTGGCTCATTACTTTTAATTTAAGCACCATCACCATTTTAAAAGAGATTTCTGAAATCAGGTTGTTGAGTTAACAAGATGAAACCCGAAGACTCCCTCTTTCTTCCATACATTTTTCAGAACAACATTTTTGGATCAATTTTGATGGTTAATCATCCTCTGAAGTCATCTCCATCTCCCTTCTTCGTCTTTCATCTACGATGATTTATCTCCTGTTTTTACTTTTCAAGCATTAGGAGAAGGGTGGGACTCTCCCCTCTGGAGGTAGGGAGAATTCTGGAATTTTTTAAACTACAACTAGAGAACAACTAGAGAACAACTAGTGGAACGGGTACCGGAATTCCCTTCTAACTTCTGGAATGCAATTTAAGAAAAATATTTTTTTAAAGAATGCCATGATTCTGATTACAGGTGAAGAACCCCGCCTTCTTTTGATGATGATCTCGTCTTGATCCGGGAATTGTGGAGGGAGCAGACTGCATGTCTCTCTGTGTCAGAAGGATACCCTGGATCAAGGGGTGTCAGTGTAATTACCCTTGGTCATGAAGATGGAAGAGCAAGTGGTGATTCATGTCCACCAAATGAAAATTACATAGTAGGAAGTCTTTTCTACCTGACAGACGATTAACTGCATTCTTCTAGGATAAATCCTGGAAAGATGCAACCCTTTCTCTCCGCCTTGTTCCACATAAAACACAAATATTAAGAACATTAAAAATATGACTTAACTAAATAATAGTTTCAGTAATTTTTACTTCAGAACAAATATGTTTAGTATATCCGACGTAACAAAAAAAATTGCTTTATTTATTCGGTTTGCTTTTTCCCAGAACAGAACGGTAGACCAAAGACGCGTGCGACTTCACTCCCATCTTGTGCAATAG
>VNWY01000805.1:0-28176 GCA_009869845.1 Pseudachorutes palmiensis | reverse complement strand
TCATTCAACTTCCTGTGTTGTGCCTGGGTTGAGTTATCCCCATTCGAAACCCACCAGTTATGAAGCTGGAGTTGACCCCGGTTACTAAAACAAACAACAGGCCTCGTAGTCCTTAAGTTGTTTACATAATTTAAAAGTTTTTGGTTGTGCTTTAGAGCTTCACTGGAGTTCTCGTTGCTAAAGTATTGGGTGAAAAATTCCCAGAATTGGGTGAAACTGCATTGGACACACCGATAAGGAAACTATTGCCTGAATTCAATCTCACATTTGGAGATAGGTTGGGAAATATAGAAGCTAATAGCACTTGGGAACACAGTTTAACCATATTTTAAATTCTAGATTCAGATCGGAGTTTATGACATTCCGAGATTTGATATCGCATCGTAGCTGCCTCAGTACACTTGGATTGGATCTGATTTTTGGACCAAGGTCAAAGCATGAATACATCTAGTAAGTCTTCCATGAATAAGTTTATGTGAATAATACACGTAAGTTGTGCTATTCAGTCGAACAAGATACCAGAAGGAAATATGTGGATTTCGAAGTGGTTACTTTTACAATAACAACTTATTTGCACTGGCTGGTGAACTGATGTCTTCCATTGCTGGGACCACTTATGAAAATTTGGTAAGCCTATATGTTATTAGGATGCCAATCACCATTACTTAATTGTGTCATGCATTAGACCAGTAGCTTCTTCAAAGAACTTGGAATGACGAGTTCAAAAGTTGTTGATTTGAGTTGGTCCCACGAAGACCTTCCGAATATGTCGCGTGCTTACTTCCGGAAAGACAATGTCACCACTCCTTACGATATCAAACACTTGAGGTAACTATTACTCGTATTCCAAGAGGTATAAGCAAAATATTAACACATTATGTGTACAGGCGTTTAGCTATGGTTGGAGGTGCTGGTGCCATCTTATCAACATCTGCCGACATGACTCAGTATCTGAAGTTTCATTTGAACAAAGGGAAAGTTGGAGACAAGCAAATAGTACCAGAGGTAAACAAATTAACTACATACAAAAATACTGTAGTGAAGCACACTTATTCTAATATTTCAGACTATTCTGCACTGGGTTTACAAAACTGCTAATCCACTGGTAGCTGGGACATCAAACACTTCTAAATTTCTAGGATTGACTGGAGTCTATGGATATAGTCTGGGACTCATACTTGGAGTATATGAAGGTAACATTTTATTCAAATACCGTACCGTAAGCACCTAACTGAATGTACATCTCATTTGTTCAATTAGGCAAGCCTTGGATTTCACACGGTGGATACTGGTCCCCGTATGAATCTCTCCTTGGGTTATTTCCAGACCAAAAAGTCGGAATTTATCTAAGTATCAATGGACCAGGTCAAACGGGTACAACTCCTGAACAAATGACACAAACAGACCTTCAACTTTTAATTCTGAAAGTGATACAGGGTTAGTTTCACAAATGAAAATTAGCCACTTGTATTTCGACATGTAGAATACTTACAGGTAATCTCACAAATTTAACCAATACCAGCAGTCATATGCTTCCGAAGCTTAGAATCCAGAAAGCTGAGAAAAAGAAGCCTAAAAAAACCTATATGGCAAAGGCTACTTTGCAAAGCGCTTTGGAGAAAGTGGAAGCGATTGATATAATTGGCAAATATGGAAGCCCTGCTTACAGTAAGTGGAAAACCTAATGTTCTTTCAAAGCAAAGGAAAAATTTTTTGTTGTTTTTAAGCCGATGCATCCATTACGCTGGGGTCAGAGAAAGGTCAAAACTTGACTGTTGATTTTGGCACCTGGGGTTTGGGAGAATTGATTCATGTCAATGGAACACTATACTCGATACGTTGGATCAGCCATATTGAAGATGACTTTTATTCTTTCTCTCCAATTATACCAACGTTCACCATGGATTTTAGCATTGCAGATCAATTTGAGGTTGCAGTTAGCAGCGGAGAAAGTATCGTTTTTTCAAAGAACCAAATACTTGATGTTCTACCAGTGACACCTTGGAAGCCAAGCAGTTGCGGACCAACAAAAAATGAGTTATGAAATATGAATTTGTGGCTACAATAAATTTTATTGTTAAATGAACATATTCTAAATAAAAGTAACTTTAGAATGCAATTAGGAGGTTAATGACACTTGTGATTACTACATCTGCCCAAATGACTAGAATCAGATTCTTAGTTTCAAACGAGCAGAGACCCAGAATAGTAGCAGTAGGTGGTTTCATGCTCATCCAGAACTTATAGTCACACAAAACCCCACCTCTCTTACACCTTTCTCTGTTAGCAGCAATCAAGTTTTGAATAGAAATGTGAGACTCTGTGACTAGATTAAACAAGAGGAAATCCGCAACAAAGAATTCCCCACTTACAAGTATAAGCGTGAACATGACTACACTCGGTATTACTGCTGGGCTTACTATTAGAAATATGGTGTAAATCAAAGCTACTGTAAAATTAATGGCAAGTGAAGCAAAAGTTTTGTTGTATATTTGATGAAAAGTTGCAAAGAGAGCCTTGACTTTTAAGAAATTAGACCATGGGCTGGACTTCCGGTTGGTTGAATGTATCCAATTTTCATGAATTTGTGACTGGTTTGAAGCTTTCAGCATCCCGTCTAGAGTTTGGTTCATTGAGAATAAGAAGGAATAGAGCCATTGAACCATTATCGCTTGATGAATTATAGCATCAGATAGAGCCCAGGAGATTATGAGGTAGGCTGCCTGTCGAATCACTACAGATGCAAACCAATTGTCTCCAAACAGAAGCATTCCAAATGCATCTGTGGCTGAGTGTAGCATTCCGAATATGCCAGGGAGATACCAAGATGTAAACAGGAGGAATGGATATGGAACCAAGGGACATACAACTGCCCCAATGAATGCAACAATGTACAAGAGTTCACAGGTCAAAGACTGTTTCTGTGAAGAGTGGAATTGAAGATTGAGGATGAAATTGGCTAAATTGAGGGATCCATAGCGATAGAATTTGATGATATATAACCATTGAGCTGTGTTCAGAGCCAGCCAGCAGGAGTTCATGGCCAACGCAACGTAGGATTCGACGTTTGTAACTTTCCCAAAGAAAGCTTCAACATAGCAGTAGAGGACAAATAGGTCAAGAACGAAGACTTGAAAGAGTGAAAGATACTCAAAAAATTGGGATTGACGAACACAGACAATTTTGTCTGGTTCGCCTTTGCCTACGATGTAGTCAAAAGGGATGACATGAACAAACCTAGCAACTCTGTGAGTCACTTTTGAATAGAATTGAAGTCTCCGTTGTCTAGTGTCTTTCCTACCGTTCCACATGATTCCCATATTGTAGAAGCAAAGACTTCCTGTGGAATTTTGGAAGTTGTGGCAGAGGTATCAATGCTTAAATAACAGCGCAGTTAAAAATGCCCAATTATCTCAAATTGAAATCGGGAATCTTTCATATAGGAAGTGGAATGCTGCAAATGCATTGTCTGTCTGTCCGTTCCTGAAAATAAAGACTTTACCACATGTTCAAGTTAACATAGCGATAGGGCAAAGAGGTAAAAAGAAAGCAAAGAAACCAAATGGGAAAGTCTGAATAGCCAACGGTATCATTTATAACTTTAGATGTAACGTTTACAGCTAGTAATATAAACTGTTTATTTCACCCTGATGAATGGGCGTTATTCCTCATACATTTTTGAATGTCAATTCATGTTTCCTCTAACCAATTGGAGAAATGACGAAATAGACTTGTTTTTTTAAAAGCGTTTTGAAACTCGAATGTGAAAATTGATTTTTGGTTAATTCCCCTAGCATGTGCTCCCATTCACCGATTAAACTGAATGACTACATGAGGAAGAACCGTGTCATCGTTCAGTTTTTAAATGGATTTCCAAACCTTCTGGTGGAATTCATTCATGTGTCATTTGGTAATCGTGCACGTGTGATATTGTGCAAATATCAGAGATACAAGAGATATTAGAGAACAAAGAAAACAAAGTTATTTGCATTCTGTGACGTGTTTTGTTTCTATCTCCATTAGTTGATGAATTAACAGTAAGTTGTAACATTCACGGCAAAATGTCACCGATTGTGGCTTAAAAAGAAATTAAATACAATGAGAGTAATAATTTATTTAACTGTACAGAACCCCATTGCAATAATGTCACGCATAAGAATGACTCTTGCTCATGCAGTTGTTTATGGTGGGGAACAGTCTTATTAAACTGGAAAACTACTTTGCTTCCGGTTCTAATTGTTGCGATCATTCAATATAACTTTCGTCTGCTTATCTACACATTTGGAGGGAGGAATAACATTAAATGGTTATTAAATATTCGAAATGAAAACTATATTCAAACTATAAGGAGTTCTCTCAGTGTATACTTCGAATGGTTAATGAATAGTTTAATTTGTCTTAAATTCTGAGCTATGAGCAAATAAACATTAGTTTTGTTCTCATTCAGGATCATTTGGTGAAAGTGGAATGACGTATCCAAAGCCTTAGCTGAGACCTTGGTGTGTTTTGAATTAACTTCCATCCACCAATAAACTACTTGGAAAAGTAATAACGTATTTAATCAACAAGGGAATATGAAACGAAATTAAAGCACGAGGCAAGGTTCCACTAGGTTGGGTTTACTCTATGGGATTCTTGGTTTGGTTGCGTGTCAGGCTTATGGATAACTTATTTAAATGAGAGCTTAATACATCCAATGATAAGAGAATTCCTAGTTGACTTTTGCGGCGCTCTTCTAAACTACAATGGCTTAATTGTTCCACAATGAAGTTCGAATTTGTTCGTCTATTTCTTCTCTGTGGAATAACTGTTGGACACACTGCGTTTCTTCAGTGCTTTGGCCATTGCACATTCTTCTTTGTATTTGTTGGAAACGGCCATGAACTAACGAATGAATTTTTAGAAAAAGAACTTGTTCAGGGTCACCAAATGTCAACACCCACCATCGTATTTGAAGTTAAGAAAGGATACATTGCACATCTAATCAAATCGAATCAAATGTTTTATTCCAAAGGGTTAGCAATACCAGTGAAGGACGCAAGTCTCCTGTCCCTTAACAACTCGACGTTTCGTCGTGGTCCACTTGTGTATTTCATACAGACTGATTTTGAACAAAGAAAAAGAACATGGGAAGTCATCTCCTATTTGTACTTTCACATCCAACAAGAGAGCAAACACAACCTCCATTTTTGGATTTCTCTACATATCTCGGAAAGAAAAACACCACCGCTACATGATAAAGTAGAGCAGGCTGGAATGTATTTTACACATATACTTCTTACTTCCGAGTTGCATGGGTCTTTATTCCAAGTTACAATTTCGTCTACGCCGGCTGCCGTAGATGTAAGATGTGGTGTCATTTCGCAGAACGAATTTGTACGAATTCTCCCATTCAATCACCAACCACGTAGCAGCCATTTCTTAGCCAATGACATGAGTAGAACTTACCAACAAATGAATAAGGACTTCAAAGGAAAAACACTTTATAACACTTACACGATCTGCCGCAAAATGGAAAACTTCTTCAACCATTATCAATGTTTTATGAATGACATTCGTCCACTTTACGAAGTTGCAGAATACCACAACATGACAATGACTGCAAGCAAAGTTGACATCGGTGTAGCTACATATTACATAAATCGAGCTCAATCAATTGGGTTCGATTCATCATATGCACATTTAAATACAGTACTGGCAAAAGAGAAACAACTATTTTTGTATTGTCAGCCTCATGACGTTAAGGAATGGTTGGATGTTCTGAACATAACGAGACTACTCAACGCATTTGATGAAATGACACTCTGGTTTCTTGTCATTTCAACTGTTCTGGTTGCTCTGGTTTTGTGGAAACGAGGTGTTCAGCAGTACTTTTTCTACAGTTTCAGCATCCTCCTTCGTCAAAGTGTGGGCAAATTCACTACATTGTTGCTCATATGGTCATTTGCCGTTCTCGTTATCAGGTATGTTTAAACTAGTACTTATTCGGATATTTCATTCCGCGTTGTTACGAACTAGAATAGATTGGGGTTTTCAACTAGCGTTCAAAATGTTGCTCTTTTATTTCCAGTGCCGGATACGAGTCATTTGTAACGAGCGTGACAGTGGCTCCAATTGAAAACCAAATTATGCAAAACCTTACAGAATTAATGAAAACTGGACGTAAAGTTACTGTACATCATCCATCTTTTACGGATCTGGAAAACTCAATGAGCGCTGCGAAATTTGAACGCAAAATAGCAGGTCTTCTCATTGCATTTATTGGCAGAGACTTTTCACCCGGTGCATTGAATAATTCAGGTTGGAGGAAATACGTCAGTATTAAGCCATCCCCTGGAGTAGATGAACTTGTTTTAAACGACGAAGTTGTGATGGTTGGTGAATATTTCGCAGCAGATATTCTGAAGAGTGTAAAACTTTACGCCAATCATAGCCGGTGTTACTATGCAAAAGAACCATCAAAGACGGACGGATCGTTGACGTTTACTATACTTCGTCATCCAACCGTACGTGTTGAAGAAGTCATCTATTCTTACTTCCGAGGAGGATTCGATGTGTTTCAGAGTCGCTCTATCATGTCACCAAGACATAAAATCCTACTTCGTTTCATCGTCCATAAGAGGAATGAAGGTATTCCTGTAGATGATATTCTGAACAGGCATTTGGTAAAACCTGTCAGGCTCTTTAGTAAAATCTTATTGCTTTTTGTTTTCATATGTGCTGCACTCACTCTCTTATGTATCCCAAGTATCATTCTTGAAATCTACTTACCTAGGTTATGGATTCGAATTTCCAAAAGGGTTCTAAATCTTTTCAAACTTTTTGCTTCCGTCGAAATGCTTTGAATATTTGTACAATTTAGTTTACTTATAATGACAGCTTTTGAAGTTAACAACCCAAATAGCGTTTTTAACTCTAATGCTAATCCCTTGTTTATTGGTTATATACATTATATATTGGTTATATATATTAATTCCAGTTAATCTGGCCGTAAAGTGAATAGTGTTTTCCAACACTTCAAAACTTATTAGTTCCTTGGTCGCATTTTTTGCAATGGTTAATTGTAAAAATTAACTTTTTTTCTAATGTTTTTACCCTAATGTATCATTTGACCAGCACTGTAAACTAATATTCAACACTGCATTGAATCTGAAGACAAGGTCATTTACGTCAATATGCCTATGCCTTATCTCTCCACTTCACAAAGCACCGGTTTACAATTCTGAATTGTGAAGTTTTCGTCAAACCACCAGCTGTCCTGCAGTCAGTCTTTTGCAAATTCAAAAAATTGAAACAAAATTCAAACGTTTCTTCCATAATGTCATCCCTTGAAAGCAGAGTTTTTGATTCCCTTGGGGGTTCAGTAAATGGAGAATTGATTGAATCTGTAGTGATTGAAAGGCCAAAGGAACTCATGGGACATTTGGGTTCAGAAGCTGTCTATGCTCAGCTCAAATTGAAGAATATTGAACAAGTGAAGAATGTATTTGTCAAGATTTATTCATCAAATACTGTTCACTCTAATTACATCCGGGGATTGAAACTTATGGACAAGGAAGCTTCATTTTACAACGAATTCCTGCCATATGCATCGTCATTTTGTGACAACATTGAAAATGGGTAAAGGGCAAAGGAATTGACATTAAACGGTCCATTTATTTTGTTCACAATTTCAGATTCAAAGACTTATTGAGATATTTCTCCACTTGCCACTACGCAGACAATGAGATGATCATCCTGGACAATTTGGTTGTAGATAGAGGATTCAAAATGGTGCCACTTGGACATGATCTTGATATGGCAAAGTAAGTTTCAAAAATGAAATAGGAAAAATGAAATGATTTTTGAATCATTTAGGCTGGTGGTAACCAACTTGGCTAATTTCCATGGAGTCTCTTATGCTGTAATTCAAGACACGGGAGTTGAACATTTTAGGACGAAATGGGCATTGACTGTTCTGGATATTTTGGAACCTGGAAAAAATGATTTCATGAACAGTCTCCTTACAAATGGTCCTTACAATTGTATCGAAATTCTCAAGGTATTCTGAAATTACAATTTAATTATGTCGTATATTTTGTGACCAATTTTTGCATTGTTTTCTAGGCTTATCCAAAGGAAGGATCTCAGTCTGCGATTCAATTTCTACAAGAGTTCGCTGTGGGTTCAATGGATCGGTTGTACGAACTGCTTGAAAGGGCAATTAAAAGTCCATTTGTATCACTAGGCCATGGAGACTGCTGGAGCAACAACATGCTCTTCAAAGCAGATCAAAATGGGAAATCAAATGAAGCAGTCTTTGTTGATTTACAAGTATAAAATTGATTTTGGCAACAAGAAATTAATTCATTTTAATCCTACTAATTACTTTTCAGTGCACTCGGCTTTCGTCTGTCAACGTGGATTTGTCCAACTACTTGTTTTCAAGTGTCAAAGATTCCATACGAACTGAACACTTTGAGGATCTTCTTCGCACATATTTTGATGCTTTCCAGGGTACAGTGAAGTCCCTTAAGAAGCCCTGTCAACTAAGTTTTCAAGTAAAACAAATTAATGCATTGAATTCCTTAACTAATGCATTACTTCCCTTAGGATTTTATACGAGATTTCAAGGCGTTTTGTGAATATGGGTTTTACTTTAAGCTCGTCGTTTTAACTGCCGTTGGAGCCTTGGAAGGGATTGATTTGAACGAAATCCACAAGCTAGGAGGATCAGAAGACGCTGCAGGCAGTGCTTTTAATAAAAGCATTAAACAGTGGATGGATAAAAATCCAAAAGAAACTGAAGAGATTGCGGAACAAGTTATTGAATTGGTGGCAGAATTTAGGCGGCTGTCATCAAATATCTAATTGTGTAAAGCGTTACAAAATAAAATTAGAATAAATACACAGAAATACACAAATCAAAATTGTAATTCAAAGACTACGAAAATTACAAACGAGGCTATTGTATAGTAAATTGTAGTACATCCTCTGCAATTAAAATTACTTCCGTATTTTTAGAACAAATTGCACGTGAAAAGCTCTTTGCTCACGGTCCACGTCGACGTCAAGGCCCATCCAAAGGGTAGTGATTAGAATGAGATGATATTTCATTTGTTTTAAGATAAAATGAGTGATGAATGGCACCACACCACACAAAATACTCACATGACAGTTTGTTATTTGGTCCCATGACATGGCTCACTTGAAATCATCACTTATCACTTGAATATTGCGATGTGAGTAGACTTAGGATATATAAAACACTCCGAATTTAAAGGGAATGATCACACACAGGTTTGGTAAAGGTCCATTTTAGAAAGTTAAGTTCTTCGAATCGAGATTAACTTAGCCATGTTGTTCCTGGTTCTGGCCTTGTTCCTTCCAGTGGTCGTCTGGTTATTGAAGACTTTTAAAATCATGCTACGGGATATCAGGTGAGTTTAGAAGTAACAAACTTTCTGTTAACCTTGTTAAACGTATTTTTGTAACAGGCTGACCATAGGTTACTTCAGAATATTATACTTGAATCGGTGGTACAGATGGCAGCACTCAACAGTGGATGTCACTTTTGACCGAGCTGCAAACCACAGTCCAAATAATACTTGCATTTCTTTCGAAAATGAAAAATGGTCATTTGCAAAAGTAAGGGAGCCACTCGATTGATTGAAACTTGAGTGCTTTACTAATGTTTCTTGTCTCGCAGGTCCAAGAGTTGAGTAATAAGGTTGCAAACTACTTTTTGGCAGAGGGTTACAAGAAGGGCGACAAGGTTGCCCTCTTTATGGAAAACCGTCCAGAATATATTTGCATTTGGCTTGGACTCGCAAAGGTAAAACTAGCTAATGTGGCCGTGTGAAGCTAAAGCAAGTGAAACCTTAGTTAACTGATTAACCTTTAGATTGGTGTTGTACCTGCCCTGATTAATTACAACCTGCGGCTAAAGGCACTCGACCACTGCCTGAGACTTGTAAATTGTAAAGCTATCATATACGGCTACGAACTTACTCCTGGTAAGCTAAAAAGAAGTTACACCTCTCATATGCAAATACAATGGCATGTATTTAACCAGCCCTTCAAGAACTCGAATCAAATGGGATGATGAACTACGCCCTTTACTGCTTCGACGCAGCCTCAGGCACGTCGCAGAAGCAGTATATTGCAGATGCAGCTGACCTCTACTCTGCTTTCAGTCAAGCCTCTTCAATAGCGCCAAAACCAAAAACTCGAAATGCCATGGACGATGCTCTGTTTTATATTTATACATCGGGTACAACTGGCTTCCCAAAGGCTTGTATCATCACACATTCAAGGTTGCCAAATATGAAGTAGCTTTTGACTCCCTCTTTAACTCGTTCAATTAACTAGGTTTCTCACATTTGCATCTGCACCGACCACACTTGCAGGAATTGTACGAAGCGATGTTATCTACACATGTCTCCCCATGTACCACGTCGCCGGTGCAGTCTTGGCATTTGGAAACGCGGTCATACGTGGTAATACGATAGTCCTAAGCAGGAAATTCTCAACCAGAACCTTCTGGCAAGAATGTATCCAGAACAACGTCACAGTAAGGACATCCAATGTATATTTTATTATCCATTTTATTATCCCCATTTGAAACCAGATTGTGCAATACATTGGTGAACTTCTTCGCTACTTGGTTGCACAACCGGTGAAACCAGAAGACAAGAAACACTCGGTTAGACTCGTTTATGGGAATGGTCTTCGTCCTGAAATATGGAAAGAATTCCAGTCGCGCTTTAATATTCCAGTTGTGGCTGAAGTTTTTGGAGCTACTGAAGGGAATTGTTTCGGAAGTAAGTTCTGTTGAATATTTAATTTTAAGCTAGTTCTAAAATTATGTTTTTGTACAGTGAACATTGACAACACCGTTGGCGCAGTTGCTTCAATCCCCCCAGCAGTCGTCTCTTGCATTTCAAAAATGGATTTGATCAAACTGGACGAAGATGGTGAGCCTCTGCGTCACCCAAAGAGTGGACTGGCGATTGTTTGCAAAGCAGGAGAGCCTGGAGAACTTGTTGGAAGGATTACAAAAGAAGGAACTGTCTCCGCTTACTCGGGGTTAGCCATTAGTCACTTTATAATTGATTGCAATAATTCACTTTTGTCCTATTGGTTTAGCTATACTGATCCAACTGCCACTGAGAAGAAGGTACTCTCTAACGTTTGGAAAACTGGTGACAAAGCTTTTCGAACGGGTTAGTTCATTTCCATTTACATTTAGTCGATTGTACGATTAACCTGTGTTATTAGGGGACTTATTGTGCAAGGATGAGAACAACTACCTCTACTTTGTGGATAGACAGGGAGACACCTTCCGTTGGAAAGGAGAAAATGTGTCAACTGCAGAGGTAGAAGCGATCATTAGCAAGTGCGTGGGACTGAATAACGCTGCAGTTTACGGGGTAGAAATACCGGGCTATGATGGACGAGCTGGAATGGCAGGGATTGCTGACCCAAATGGAAAAGTTGATCTCGATGCATTGGCCAATGAAGTCACGAAAAATCTCCCATCCTACGCTCGACCACTGTTTCTCAGAGGACTCAAGGAAATTGAAGTTACAGGTAAATAATTTTTTCACCATTTATGCCTGTTTTGGAATTAACATAATTTCCACTTTCTTAGGCACGTTTAAAATCAAGAAGGCTGATTTGCGAGCTGAAGGAATTGATATAAGTAAAATCAAAGACCCAATGTACTTCTTCACCGGTGGGAAATACGTGCCGCTCAATGAAGAACTGTATTCGTCTATTCTGTCTGGAAAAACAAGAGTCTAGAATCACAGTTTGAATAAGACCTTTAATACCAATTCAATTTCAACCTATCAATTTTCAATTTTACCTGAATTAAAAGACAATCAAGGATTTAACGAGATTGAACTAGTTTTGTCTTTATCTATTACACGGGGTTGTTAGAAATGGAGTATTCGCACGCACTATTTCCCAGGAATCCTCTCGTCCTATAAGCTGTTTCAAGTGTTATTCTGTTCGCCATTTGCAATTGTTGCCGCAATCAGTAGAGTTGATCATATTCTGACAGGTAGCTTCTTTCCTACTTGGTTGACTTAAACATTTCTAAATAATTTATTTCTAAGCATATAAATATCTTTTTATGATGTAAAAACTAAAAGGGCGTAACTAAACCTTGCCGACGGTTGAAGCAAAGAAGCTGAAGAAGCAACTCGAATAAAAATGTTACAGAAACCAACAGCATAAGAGCGGTGAAACAAATGTAAACGGATCGAAGTAAATTGCTGTAATTCCCAAGTTTCTTTACTTTGAAGGTAGCAAGAGTAACATTTGCTTTCTTGTTCCGAATGTTGTCCACCAGTTCTTCACTCTCCCTCAGGTAGAAGAATATGTGCGATTCAATTATCCCTTTGAGTCTTTTCCGTACAAATTCCATCCTATCCCACTGCATGGGTCCAATCCCAAAGAAGGTATTCCTTAGGAGGTACTTGTCTTTGCCATAGTAAAGGTCAGTTGGGCCATTTCTAGCGTTTAGTATTGATGACATCATAGATTCCAGATTTCGTGGTGTATCCAGGAGCAGAGATTTGTTGCATTTCAACAAATCCTCATCCACCGTAATATTGAAACCCAAAGTCGGGTAGTAGAACTCTAAAGAACTACGGACATCTCGAAAATGTTTCCTTTCTGTTTCATTCTTATTCCAGTCGAGAATCTCAGTTTCCAGGTGTCGTATTATTCCAAACTTTCCGTAAATATTAAGCTTGCTGAGGCGGTTCTCTATGTCCTGTTCGTATCGAAGTCCTTGAAGACTTGCAGACTCTGAAAGGTAAGAATAATCATGTACACATGCGAGCATGAGAACATAAGTAAACCTCATCCTGCTCAACTTTACGTTTCTCAATTTGGTAATGACTTACCCTTCAATATATCTGCTTCCTCCTTTGGTGAAACATTGATTAAGAATGAATAGTTTTTCTCCTTTGCTTCTTTCAAAGTCTCCATCCTAATTGAAGGTGGAGGCGATGTTAAATTGGCTGTAACTTTTCCTTTGTATGAATTTGTAATGACAAGATTTCCTAAAATCAATCCCGTTACAAGAAATTTGAATGCCTGCTTTTGTTTGAGATTGTTGCGCATTTGAATTGATTGCTCCGTTAGGGATTCAGCTAGAACTAGCCAAGCTGACCTCCCAATTTTCCAATAAGCAAAGCCAATGGTAAGCAGCAAAGTAATGATTGCTACGACCGCCATCATACAGTACCATACATTGACCTCTAGCGGGTCCACTAGTTCAGCAAATGTTAAAAAGTCCTCTATGCCATCGCATGTGATGAAATTGTAATAGTTAGTTCCCGTTAAGAAAGAATAAGAGTCTTCATTTGCCCTATGAAAGCTCCTCTTATTGTTCGATATGGTAGGTAAAGGTACAATAGCAGCATTCCAGTAAACTGACACCCGAGAAGTTGAACTTGAAGTTCTAACTAATACTTTGGTCATATTATTCGGTAGGGCTTGGTTTTTCTTGAAGTTGATAATATTGACAATACTCCAGACCATTAGATCTGGATCATATTCTGGTAAATTGGAGTAAACAGTGTCGTTAGTCAATTCATTGATGAAAACATTCTCTCTGAGGACACCGTTGGGGTGAATAACATAAGTCCAGTGCACTGGGCATGCGTATAGGAGCATAATACTAACTGCATTGTCTAGGAAATTGCGAGTTACTGACCCCTCTACTGGAATTTTGAGTCGGTGTTTGCAAGGTTGATCAAGTTGCATTATAAGTTGCGCCGTATTGTTTGTGCTTATGACGTACATGAAACGAGGCACAGATGGATCCCAATTCCATGCCTTTAGAAGTTCGTATCCAAAGTTGCGTGAATTCGCTTGTGCTTCAGTAAGGATGATGGCGTAATAAAAGTGGCGGCCATAGCAGAGACCGAACTTGGTAGGAGCCTTGACACACTCCGTTAAAAAAACCATATCCGTCTTGAGATATGCGCACAACTTCCGAATTCTGGGGGTACGCAGTGATGACCAAGTAGCAGTTCTGCTTATGGTGGTACCAAAGCACTGAACGAGATTTCTTAGTGTAAATCCCCTCGTTTCCTCTGTGTATGCCTATAGGCACTGAGACATCAGTGATGTCAATCTCACCAAACTCAAGAATGTCCACTTGACAGTGCTCAAAGTCGTCCAAATTCAGGATATTCGTTGGTGACACGAATAAAATACTTCTCAGCAAAATTATGACAAGCAGAAACATTATATTTCTTTGAAGAATGTTATGTGTGGTTGTGTTTGAATATACAAAGAAACTGTTCGGGCTTTGCGTGTTTTGTTCTAGCTTTCTTCGAGCTTCTGAATACCAAATTGCCCACAATTATTTCGACCAATGTTCAAATAATTGTCCATGTCTTGAAATCCAAAAGCACTGTAATCTTCGTTCTCTACATAATTTGTGGCTGTCGTTTTGTAAGAAAATAACTTCAAAACACCGCGCGTGCCAAATGTATGGATATAATGACACCTGTGAAAAGAATCGATATTATACCGTGCGTTCCTTTGAAAAACCAGCGCGGTGGTAAAAATTAGCCATTTTAGGTCCCTTCGCACAATTTGTACCCAAATCAAAATTATCGAAGCAAATTCGCAAATAGCCAAGCAAGCACCTCTTGGCTATTTCTCTAAGGACGTTAAGGGGAAGCTAAACTGCACGTGCAGCGAGAGGCTGGTGATGATCGGAGTCTCAGACCCAGTGCTATGCACTGGCCCAAATACTTTCCCTGAGATGTCAAACATGTTAATCAAAATTCCTTTAAGTCTCTTCAAAAATAAGACTTGTTTCCTGTAAAGCAAAAGGAAATTAAAGTGATTCAATTATGAACAAGCATGTTTCAAGTGTGTTTTTACAACATTGCTGTCGAAAATCGGCGCTTAAAATAGTCCACGTGCGACTGCACCATGTTTTTATGAATGAATTTTTCTGAAATTTGTGATGATTTAATCACACGCAATGGAATAGGGAAAGCCCACTCACATCTTTCACGAAAAATAGGACAAATATGTAGTGCATATGGTCAACTGTGAGACAAAGTTGCCATTCAACTGGAAAATTGAAATTCAAATCTATAAAAGTAATTTCATCAAGCCAGATTTAGCTTCCGCCGGGACGTAGGTTTCTTTATTGCGGGTGAATATAAAAGGTGATATTTTCACCATCAACTTTCACTTCCAGTTGAACCATCAAGGAGAAATATCAGCCTTTAAAAACTTACTCCTTACTCCATTGTGAAGCCATGGCTGTCATTTATTCCGTTGTCTTTTTCATGTTGGCGACATCTGTGATTCTCAGGTTAGACCCAAAAACTACTTCCCAGGGTAATTACTAAGGTACTAACATTTCTACCATTTTCCAGGAGTGAAGCTCAGCCACGATGCCTAGTCCTGACTGAAGAGCAGCAAGCGAGAATTCTTGCAGAGTGCAAATATGGTTCTTACACCGATAACTGTTCGAACCCTCGGTGTGCCAAGGGTCCTGGAGAAAATTGCGGTATGAGGGGATTATACAAGACTCGGGGTGTTTGTGGGGATGGAACAATGTGCAAGTGTGGGAAATGTGTAGGCTGTTACTCCGACAGGGTAATACCAATGGAGTGTTTCTCAATAACTGCTTGTATGGAGTAGGAATCAAAAATGTGCTTTAAACTCCTTGTCAAAAACAGTCTCACGAAAACATGTATTCGAAAATAAAACCGATTGTATGAAAATGTGTAGAAAGCAACCATGCCTGATTTCTGATTTCGGATAGACCTATCTTTTTATATTAGTTGAGAGATGTGTGTGGTGATTGTTATGTTGATTTTTATTTCGTTCCTGGATTCTGAGTTTAGTTTGTTCAAAATAAAAAGTGAAATTGCCAATTGAAGGCTTAAGGTTGAAAGCAAAAGTTGTCATTGTTCTCACCGACTAGGTTTCTTCTAAAGTTAGCAAAAGTTTTCATTGTTTCCAATATGAATGAAACTCTGATCCATTTCAATAGAAAGTTGTAGTTCCATTTCACAACAAGATGATTAATCGAGGAGTTTACGTAGTTGGATTATTGGTGATTATGGTGTTAGTTCCTGTGTTTGGGGGAAGTAGCTGTCGTTGTACTTGTAAGAGCAACTCAGGAGACTCAGGAGACTCAGGAATGATTTCCGCTCGATCAGGTATGGGTCGATCAGACGCAACAGACGGGTATGGATGTCCAAGGGGGACGTACAAGGTAATGTAAAAAGCACCAAGTCTTCTGTAAATTGTGAATACTCTGCTATGCTCTTGCTTGTATTCCAGGTATGGACCACATACGACCAGAGTAACTCTGGAACAACCAGATTTCGCTGTCAAGATGAGAGTGGAAACTATGTAATTAAACTATAAGATGATATGGATCGATCAATTTATATTTTGGCTTCATTGGTATTCATTGGCTTTATTATATACCAAGGTACCCTTATGCCGACTTGGATCGTACGGTTGCTCATGATAACGGCAGAGGATGCAACTAAGAACTTCTCATGAAGCACAGCAGGACACTTTCAATTCCTTCTTGAGGTTTTTCTTTATCCAAATAAAAACATCTTGAAAGCATATTGAATGAAAGACAAAGTTGTAATTTGGGTTAAAATACGTCATAGCATGAGGCATGACTTAAGTTTATGAAGCTTGAATGAAAAGGGTTTAGGGATTGCTAGTTATTATTTTATCGTGTCATGCAAAGACAGCTATTGAGCGTGAAGTGTGTCTATCTGCTCCTAATCAAAGTGAAAACCTGTGAATAATTATTCATTTCAGGCTTCTTAAATGGCCACTTAGTATTACAATTGTACAGCTACAACTGTGTGGCATTGTCATTCTCGCCAAATCTCCATTTCCTTAAGCCCTTTTTCTCTACTTGAGTCATAATGAAGTGGAATACTTTAACTTTTCTTGTCTTTGTCACTTTTGGATTCAATTTCAGCTCAAGTGCTGTCGATCCTGTTACCAAGTTGTACAAAATCATTGACAATTTGATTACAAATGTTGGACTGAGTGAAATAATTAACGGCAATGGGGAAACGAATGTTGGTCCAGTTGATGTGCCTGTGAGAGGAATTCGTCCAACCATAGAAGACACAGTTTACTACTACCTCTATTCAATGGCTGTTATTTGTGAAACTAGTTTGGAACAGTGGGATTGTTACCATTGCAAGTTACTTGGGAGTCACATCCAAGTAGTGTCAATCTACACGAGTGACCTTTACCACACAAAGTATCTCATTGCATTGGATCACAAAAGAAAGGAAATCGTCTTGGTCTTCCGTTCTACTGTGAATTTAGGCGGTGTGTTTACTTCTGTGTTGAATCAAAGAGTAGCACTTGACGGAGACTCCAGTGGGGTTGAAATGTTCTCTGGCTATGTCCTGTCTACACTTGAAACATACGATAGAATAGTAGGGACATTAAGATTACTCCTTTCTTCTTACCCTACATACAAGGTCATCAATACAGGTAAATATGGAGATTCTATAAATAGCATGGAAGGTCACGATTCTGCTGTTGCAGGTTACAGCCTCGGTGGAGGTCAAGCGTCTGTGATGCAGTACATGTTGGAACATCATCAGGAATTCCCAAAGGGAAAGTTTGAACTGTACACTTATGGCCAACCGAGAAGTGGGAACAGAGCGTTTGCAAACTTTATGAACAATTTAAGCATCCCAATCGCCCGTGTAGTTCATAATGATGATTTCTTTGTACGCATGCCTCCTGCATCGCTAGGATTCTACCATCATCAAAACGAAATTTTTATAAACGACGATGGTCACGGAGCGCCATCTATCCACTACTGCTCTCAAGAAGTGTATGAAGATCCCAACTGTGGTCAGACCAAGGGGCTGTCACTTGTTATAATTCAGCAGTTGGTTGGCAATATTGACCACTTGACATACTTTAGAATTGACCCTTCTAAATGCATCGGAAGTGAACCTGTGGCACTTGCATTACAAGTTCTATGGAATCTACGACCGCTAATATCTCCTAAGCTTTTGGAACCTTTTCAGCGTTTTAATTTCAGTACAAACGCAGTTTTGGATTTTAGATATTTAGTTACACAAGGAATTAGGAACTTGTTCAGCATTTAAAAGGACAGAAATTAATCAACTGTCCTTCCTCTCTGCACGACTGAATCGAGAACGATAACCTTTAACTAAAGTGATTTTAACCAATAAAATCAGCTTCCTTTGAATGGTTATTGTAGAGTAAGTATTATTACGATATCGAATTTTGATTTATGAAGCCCAATCAGCCAACTCATTCATGTCGTCATCATCAAATTCCACAACACGACGTTGTTCCTTGGGCGCTTAGCTGTTCTAGTCTTGGGAGGCTCAATTTGGAATAGCGCTTCATCCACCCCTTCTTGCTCAAGTTCTTCCAACTCTCGCTCTAATTCTTCATCTTCCCAGTCCTGGCGGAAGACAAGGTGGTTGGAAAGTGCATCCGAGAATTCGCGTGCAACCTCCTGCTGCTCGGCAAGGTCGTCCAAAATTTCATCTAAGGTTTCCAGGTTCATGTGCTGGTGAGCTGGCTTCACTCATAAAAGAGGCGTACTTAATGGATGGATTAAAGGTCGGTTGATCCTTGTTTCCGGATGGCAAGTGAAGGCTAAAGTGTTCTTTCCTTCCTACTTTGTGATTGTAATTGAAGAAAGAATGAGGAACTGTGGCACTGCGAATTGTCCCTTGATGATCATGAGTCATTTGGACGCCACTCTTTATTATTATAAGGTTTATTGTCTTTATCTCAAACAACATTGGTCCTTTTGATAGCTACAAAACGGATCAACTGTTGAATTAATTGACTCATCTTTGACCTCATGGAAAAATGTCAGGAAGGACTGTCAAAAGGGATCATATTTTTGTTCCATTATTGGGGTTATTGGCCTAAAAGATGTGACGACTTTAGTTTTGGGTGTGTTTTCATCAACATTTTGGCCATAAGAACCCATTGCGACGAAGATATGATTCCTCTGTTCCCCCAATTCTTCCTGACATTTTGCACCCATGAGGTCAAATATGCGTCGATTAATTCAACAGTTAAAATCTTGAGTGGTCTGTCAGAATTTGAAGTCAAATTATTCTGGAAGTGATGAATGTTTGCGTTGTGCTGGTGGAAAAAAGTGCCGTTAGTTTTAAGTTGATGACATAAGTCATTATCATTATGAACAGCCTTGTGGATTGCTACTGAAGAGTGACTTCTCAGTAGCAATCTACAAGGCTGTGAGTTCATTTCATTCCATAATGGCAACAGCCACGCCCATTTTATATTCTTACTTCAGAAGCTCATGCAGTTGGAGGGTCAGGATAGGCAAGTGTACCTTTTGACCTTTAGAATTCTATTTCTAATGACATAATTCCTTTTATTAGCATTGGCCTACAAAGGGATTCCATATGAAATAAGAGTAGTCAATGTCATCAACAAGCAACACGTGAGTAAATTAAATCATCCACTATTGACTTTTAATTTATGTCCAATTGAAGTTTGGTCCTGAACATCTTCAACGGAACCCAATGGCCCAAGTCCCTGCGTTGGAAATCAGTGGCCGTGTCCTGACGCAATCAGTAAAAAATAAGATTACAAATTGATATGAAGAAGAATTGATATGAAATATTAAAATATGTTTTATTTATAGCTTCCAATGATTGAATACTTGGATGATATTTATCCTGCAAATCCACTCCTTCCTACTGACCCATTTCTAAAATTCAAGGTATAGCATATTATATGCTCTGTTTAAATGTGCTTTAGCTTCATTGCAATCGGATTATCATTGGGAAATAATTGCAGGTGAGAGAAATCTCTGAGCTAATTGCATCCGGAATCCAGCCACTGCAGAACAATTCTGTGATTAACAAGTACTCTCCGGATGACGAAGGGAAAAGATCCGAATGGGCCAATCACTGGATCACAAAGGGATTCACAGGTAATAGTCAATTTGCAATCAAAGCAATTAAAATGTAATTAACTTTAAAAATGGGATTTCCAGCATTGGAGAAAGTTCTTGCTAACTGTGCTGGGAAGTATTGCGTGGGGGATAATGTGACGATAGCAGACTGCTGTCTGGCCCCACAAGTATACCATGCTATCAGGTCAGTTGGGAATATATTCCAAGGTAATTTAGAAATTAATTGATTTCTCTACAGATTCAAGGTGGACTTGACCCCATTTCCAACTATTGTCAGAATCAACGATGCCTTGTCCCTTCTAGAGCCATTCAAAGTAGCACACGCTCTTGCGCAGCCGGATTGTCCACCTGGATTCCAAAATGTACAGAAATAAATTATTCAATTGAATTCCACATCGTATTCCTCTAACGATGATCTTCCGTATATAATGCGTTGTAAAATTTATTAATATTGGAATGCAGTGTTCTTGATTTAAATACAAAGTGGAATTCCTGTCATCCCTTGAGAAGAGTTGACGTAAATGATCCCTTGAGTGAGCACTACTCCGAAGATGAAAGCACCGACGAGTAGGAATGCCGAACTTAGGCAAAATATGAGCAACGATTCACGCAAATTGGAAATGCTGAGCAAACATAGGCCTGAAAGGAACACCAATTGATATTTGCACCACTAATAATTAAAATTCAAGGTCCTACCTGGAAAGACAAAAATAAAAAGCGCCGCCAGACACCCAATGATTTTGATGACATCTCCAATATTCGGAACAACGATTGCGATGATGACTGAAGCAAAGTACCAAGTTGCGGAAATCTGCAAATACGTAAACATTTTCATCCAAAAGAAGCTTCACACATTTTAAATTCATACATACTGTGTATCTCATTTGTGCATCCGTAGGCCTCCTTCTGAGGTATCTTGACCCTTCGATCCACAAACTGGTCACCGCCTCCCTTCCACAGAAGAGAAGAATAGGATATGTGGAGTATGTTTTAATTGCAATCGCCACAATCCCGATTAGCACCACTGGATCATTTGCGTCATACGATTCTAAAATATCACTTTCAACGTTTCCTCCAAAAGTGAGGTATCCAAAGCTTGCCCCGACTGAGTATGTCAAGAAGCAAATCAGAATAGCTAGACCTGCTGAAAGACAAAATTTTGAGAGAGTTCTTTCCTTCATGCAGGAGTAAATGGGAATGATGCTGACGTGGCACTGATAGGAAAAACAAATTACAGGAACCACATAGAACAAGTCAGTCCAAGTGTCAGGCGATGTCTTGATAGGTCCAGGTGGGTCATATTTCCCACTGTAGTATTGAGCAACCATTAGGGTCACCACGTAGAAAACGGCGACGACTCCGACAGAGCTGTTGGACAACAAGAAAAAGGTAAAACCGTAATTATATTAAGTAAAATTGACATGATTAACTACCAATCTTACCTCAAATGTCGTAGGAAATCAATCCTCTTAGAAAAACAAAACGGAAATATAAGGGCAAGGGAAGTTGCAAACATTGTAAACTTCCTGTTCATGTACCAGTCGTAACAAAATTTTGATCCAAACAGAGAAGCAAAAACTGCAACAACAATTCCGGTTAATTACGTAACTAAACTGAAACACGGTCCTTACCCCTATCTGATTGATCTCCAATTATAACAAGAAATGTAATACAGGTGCCGAAGCAGTAGAGTCCAATACACAGAGATGAAATTAGCTTCCCCGGACGTCCACAGTTGAAGGACAAAACTGCTTGTAGCGTACTTGCTTTGTTAAAATCCGAACAATAAGCTAGCACAAGTAATGCCGGAACAATAAACAGCATCAAAACCTGTGCAAACATTGAAATAATTAGCATAAATCATCGTAAATGGTTTCAACATGCACATTCCAAAAGGGTAACGAAATATGTTCCAAAAATTGGCTCTTGCCTAAGCTTGAAAAGTGGATTGCATCTTGAAAACGGATTACAGCGCCACCATTGGATACAAACGAGGTAGTTAGAATGAGCATTGGAGTGACGCATGCGCTATTACCAGTTGGATGGAAGAGGCGACGATGACGCCCCCTGCCTGATGAAATGCTTGAGGGAAATTCAGAAGTCCAGCGCCCAGGGCAGCGTTGACAATTAACAACATGGAGGTGAACCATCCTGTTGACCCGGATTGTTGGATTTCATCCCGAATTGCAGGGTCATGGATCAGGACCTCGTCCCCACACTCTCCAGACCCACTTTCACTCCTGATTTCTTCTTCCTCTTCATTTCTCCATGAACTGTTTATCGCTACGACGCTTTCGTTCCCAGTTTCCATTCTGACAAGGTTGCAATGTTGCAAATGTCAATGTTAAAAGTAATTGTGCCCTACATATGAATCACAAGCTCTCCTCCCTGTAATGGAACTGGGCTGTACGTAATGGTCACTTTTACAAATTACTTTCTTAGGTTTCAGACACTGCTTGTAAAGTGCAAGGAGTTTAATGTCAACAGGAGATTACGTGAAATGACTGATTACATGTCTTGGGGTTGATGACGACGGTAGGCGGTCAAATAATTTTATTTTTATCAAAGTTATCAAAATGAACTAGGCTAGGCTAATCCGCAATTCAGAAGAATCTCTAGGAAACACAAGGCAAATACCATCCAAGCTATTTTACCATATGAAGATGACAATGCGAATCCTTTTCTATTATTTCTGAAAAATTAATAATCATATTGGCATGTTTTGACAACGCAGCTTGTGAAAATTCAACTTTGAATTGAATTTGTTCTGAAATTCTATGAAACTAAAGCAAGAAATTCTAAGTTGAAACCAAACTGAGTTTATGGGCTATATAAAATCAACAAAAACATACGAGGTCAGAGGTCACCCATATGAGGGTTTTATTTTAATAAAAAAGAAATTAAATAGTCAAAACTGACTAATATAATAAAAATATACAAAAACATTTTTTGATTAGACATCTTACCTAGGTTTATTACAAGGTCAATAATCTTCATTCTATCGAATTAATTTAAATTAAAAACTATTTTGATTTTCTGATATTTTCTTAAGTCTGAGGATCAGTCGGTCCATCAAACGCCCCTTCCTGGCTTGCAAATTGTGAATTGTCTTGTCTCAATTTACATCCTTCCCTCCTCTTCTCGTGGTTTCAATTTCATTTGGAGATTCAAATTACCTTGCGCTGCTTGCATTGCATTGCATGCGGTATAATCCCGGTGTTCTTGGAATGACCCCTGACCTATCCATTTCATTACAATGCTCAAGCAAATAGTGAGTAGACTCCTCTCTTCAACTGGGCCAAAGGTCACGGAGAGTTTACTCCAACAGAAACTAAGGACTGGATTTCCACATGCATCGGACATCAAGATACAAGACATCTCAGGTAATTCATATTCTCACATTCAATAGCTAAAAGCTAATTTTTAATCTTATGTAATCAGGTGGTTGTGGTGCAATGTTCGAGGTCTACGTCGAATCTCCTGACTTTGAGGGACTCAGCAGGGTCAAGCAGCATCAACTGGTCAACACCGTCCTAGCAGAGGAAGTCAAAGACATGCATGGAATTAGAATTACAACCAAAGCCAAACCATCCAGATGACACATTACAATTGTAAGTGACTTTATGCCAAAATTGAATAAGAAGGCAAAATATCTTTTAATATTTGGGTATTTTAGGTGTCCTACAGAACAAAGTCCTTGCCTTTACGTGTACAGCTCAACTCCAACTGCCAAATTCAGAGATTACCGTGATAACACAATGTTAAAATGATTACAATCAAACTAGTCTGATTCTTTTGTAAAAATTGGAGTTGAGAGCAGCTGAATAGAAAAAAATCTTAAAACAAAACCCCATTGGCTTGTAAAAGAACAAAATTCTTAGTGATGAGTGAGGACTTTGGTACTATTGCCACAGGCACTTCTGGTGAGATTGACGATGACCAAGTCACTCATGAGCCCAAACCAGAAGAGGCAAGTGCTCCGGAGAAAGTCTCAGTGTCAGTGGCATCTCCAATCAAGGAGGAGCAGAGACAATCCCAATCCAGCATGAAAACCAGCAGTAGTTCCTCTAAGAAATCAAAATCAACGTCAAAATCTGGCAGTTCCAGCTCAAGTAGCAAGACCAGCTCATCCAGCAGCAGCAGTGGGAAAAGCAAGTCATCTTCAGGCTTCGCCACTCCCGTTCAAGGCACCACTTCCATTTCCTTCTTAATAGGTTTTTAGATTATTAGGTTTAAGTTTATTAGGTTTAGGTTATACCCCCCTCTTCCACACCCTCCGGATACCCCCCTCCGGTCGATTGGTCATTTTGGGGTCTGCCCGTTCAAGGCACCACTTCCATTTCCTTCTCCCAACTCGGTGGAAAGTGTGCTCTTCATCAACTCATGGCAAAAGAGTGTCGGAAGTTCACCTACGTTCGAACTCCTGCGTCTTCCCCTTCCTGGTGTGGCCCTGGAAGTTCAGCAACACTTGGACGACGTGTGACGATTCTCAATCCAACTGCTGCGATGATCAAAGAACTCACCCGTCGGAATGGAGTCACTCAAGAACCTGACGAGCAACAGAAGCGTCGGAAGTCGTCAAAGGTCAAAGCCGATTCTTTCCCATCCCGTTCGAGTTCCAAAGGGTCCAAGTCATCGTCCAAAGGCTCAAAGGGCTCATACCGGAGTGGTGCCAGCGATGAATCAGGGGAGGATCGACGGATGTCAAGGGAGAGCTCATTTGGAGACGAGCGCAGAATGACCAGGATGTCCCGAATGTACAGCGCGGTGACTGACAAAAGCAGTGATTCCTAATCAAGAGGAGTAAAGGCAAAGCACCACAGCCACACATTCAATTCCAAAGTGAAAATTATTTATTTATGGGCCCCCAATACTTTTAAAAGTGACATTGACATATTAAGTTTCTCTTGGTACTCTTTTCTCATGCCTATACATGATTTTGCATTATGCTGATATTGAATGACCCACTCATGCACTGTAAGGGGAAAACAAGTTGACATTTTTAATGGTATCAAAATAATGCTACCTTTTCTTGTATGTTTGCTTCTGTTGTTTTGGTCATTGATTGTTCCAAGGAAGGAATGTGAGCCCATTTGGTCCATTTCGAGTGACGAATCGAAAAAGAGTTCCAAGGGGGTCCACTAGGATCATAAACAGAGCCATTTTCTTCCGACGCATGCGCACTCCTTCGCTCCTGAAGTTTAGCAATTCACTGCGCATCCTCACATCCTCCCACCTAAAAATTGTTCTAGGTTTCAGTAAATGTTAAAACGAATGTAAAAACTAAAGTACGTGACTCGTTACTTGAGTTTCTGAATATCCCTATCAAGGGACTTCATTCGTTTGGTCTGTTTCTCCAGTTGAGCAGCTCCACGCTCCAGCTTCACTCTCACTCCTCCCTCCCTCTCGACACTCCGCTTCAGCTCCACCTTCATACACGCAATTTCAGTACGAAGGGCAGAGACGCTCCTAAACAAACCAAAATTAGTTAAATACCATCAAGCTATTAGTTTAAGTTTGTTCTAATCTCACTCTTCGAGTTCCTTCCCCTGAGCCTCGGCAAAGTCCCTTTTCCTTTGTAAGTGAAGCAGTTGGACGTCAAGTGAATCCAACAAAAGCAGGAGCTCAGCATTCCCCACCTCCTGTTTTCCAGTCTCCTGCTCCAGGTGCTGGACTTGACCATGAAGCTCAGCCAACCTGACTTTGAGAGCGGCCACTCCATCCTTAGTCTCTTTCGTTTTCTTCCCTGCTCCTTCCACTCTCTTCTTTTCCATGGTAAGACTGGAACCAAGAATCTCCACCTTCTCCTCAACCAGTCGCACCTCCCTCTGTACTCGGAATTTAGTCTCTGCCAACTGTCCATTGGCCTCTGCCAAGGATCCACATTCATTCTCCAGTTTGCTCAAATCCTAGAACCCCAATCAGAAATTATAACTGAAGAGAGAGTTTATTAAAAATTTAGAGATCACCTTTTTATTCCTGGCGAGAATCTTCCGAATGTAGTCAGCCTCGGTTTTGAGATTCCCAATTTCGTGTATTTTCTCCACCACCCGCTCCTTCTCTCCACTCTGCAAATGACGCACAACTCGCAACTGGAGACAAAGATTCTCAACCTGGAACAAAAGGCGGAAAGTAAGTTGTTGTTCAGTAAGCTCGCAGTGTATTAATAAGGTCTCACCGATTTCTGGAGTTTGTTTTTGTCCAGCATCAGTCCCTCCATGTCCACGGTCAGTCTTCGATGGGACTGCAAAAGGAGGCTCTGGAGAAGGAGTCTTGAGGCTGCCTCTTCTCCCTTCGTTTTCAGTTGATTCTTGAATCCTTCCTCCTTCGCCCGTAGTTCCCCAAGTGCTCCTCCGACCATGTTCAAACTTCCCTTGAGGCAGACAAGTCTTCCTCTCTCCTCGTCAAGGGTTCCCCAGAGAACTCTTTCCTCGTCCACCACGTTGCTCCTCTTGCCTTCAAACGACTCCGAAAGGCGTTGCCCCGGACTCAGCCCCTTCTGCCCTCGGGGTGTCTCCATGGAACTGTGGACGAGTAGGCTGATGCTGGACCCCCAGAACACGCCACTGCGCCCTGGAGAAAGGGCCACCGGAGAGGAAGCACGAGCAAGATCCATTCTTCGTCCTTTCCATTGATCACTGCCACCTTCGTTCTCAGAGTCACTCAGCTCATTGTCTCCACTCCCGTTCATACTCGCCATCATTTGATGCAAAGCTGCTCGCTGGAACTTGATTGGATCAAAGCTGCAACGGAAATGAGGTTCGCTAGCACTTGCAGACGAGGAACTGGCAGATGATTTGCTTGATTGCTTTGTGACTGTTTGATGCGTTTATTATGTTGGCATGGAAATTCATGGAGTGACTTGGCTACTGAGTTCTGACTGGAGTTCCTTCATGTATACGTCCAACTCATCCTCTTCCTCTTCTACTCCTCCCCCTGCTGGTACTTCAGTAATTTCAGTTGATTCTTCTTCCCCATCAAAGTACTTTTCTTCTTCGTCCTGAATGAGTGTATCCCCAATATCGTAGTCTGTGTTTCCATCCACGGTTGAATAGTCAAAGTCAGTGTCCTTGCCTTCCAGGAAACTTCTGTACATGGAAGTAAAGAATTCAGCTCGAAAGACTTCCTTTTCATCATCGTCAATTTCCTCCTCCCCATCTCCAGTCTCCTCTTCTCCATACTCCATTTCTGCCTCTCTTTCTTCTGCCATTTGGTCCTCCTGTTCCTTCCGCCGGTCACTGGACTCTCCAGTTCGAGTCATGTGAGCAAGGAGAAGGTCAGTGAGTGGAGTGGATCCTCCACTGGACTTGGATGATTGGAATAGAAAGGACTCTCTTTCCTCTTCCGTTTGGTAACGACCAATCAAACCACTCCACAGGACACTAAATACACAAATGAGTAAAAATTTATTATCAAATTAAAGTTTAGGTTCAAATTACGGATTCCTTCTCTGCATCTCCTCCTCGCTGAAGTAGTCACTCGTATCCACTAGCCTTTGCAGTGCTTCATATCGGCGATTCTTCACAAGCACATCTGTCATAATTATAATCAACATTGTTTTTGTTACTCTTAAGTTAAGTTATAACTGAGATTCTTCAACTGAGCTCTGACCTCCTCCTCTGTTCTCCAATTGACCCAAATAAAAGTCCATTTCATAATTGTGTTGACGGAGGGATTTGAAGGGTTCTAGCTGGTTTGGTTCCAAGTATTTTCCAAACTGGAAGAGGAATGACCCAGGACTCTTTTCCAGCTTTGACCTGAGGAGACTGAGTCTTTGGGACGGGGTAAGTGGTGGAGTGCCCCTCTGACCATTCAAAGGACTCAGGCCATGGTCAAACTCAGACTTCTGGGACAGGGATGTCAACAAATTGTCAATTCCAGCCTGGCGAAGGGACTCGGTAAATTCAGAAGGCACTGGGAAACAAAGAAAACAATTTCTATATTAAAATTAAGATTAACTGAAAGATGCTACTTTACTTGATTCCGTGCAGTCCGTCGGTGGTCCAGCTGCCATTATGTCCAGCAAATTCCACAATTCCAGGATATAAGACTTGCCAGTGTAATTAAACTCTGCTCTGTTGATGTAACTTACCAAAGTGAGTAAACAAGGTCAGTTAATCAAGTGGTCCAGCCCTATGTAGAGGGCATGGGAGAAAAATGAGGACTTCAAAAAGGGAAAATTGTTTGTTGATTTTGTGCAATCAACAACA
>VNWY01000804.1:0-28251 GCA_009869845.1 Pseudachorutes palmiensis | reverse complement strand
GATCAGCTTTAATCGAAATCAAAAAATCACGTTACGTTGACCAACGTCGAGGACCCTATGACCGCCAATGGTCAGAATTCCCTAATGGCTACCATGGAACTCCGCACTGGAAGGCTGCAAACGGCCATGAACACCTTGAGTTCGCGAAACGGATGCGGCTTTCTCGTTTCAGCAACCCAACACCCAACCCTGCCCGATGCTCATGCCTGGAACAGAGGTTCAAATGATGGGGATGGCCGTCTCTCAACTGTCACTGAGAAGGGGAATTCGTCCAAACACAGGTCATCAAAGTTCGACCGTTGGATTGATGGTTCCGATTCGGACACTGACAAGGTAAGGAACAATTTCAAAGTCAAAGACGTTACTAATACGTCTTTTAAAATTACAGTCCATTACTCCCTCATCCTCGTGACGGCCCGCATGACCCCGTTCAACTTCGCAAAACAGTCGGACGGACGGTCCGCTGTCTCCAATGCCAAACCCGACAGAGGCGGCTGGTTCCTGGTCCAACGGCACTTCGGCTTCATGCATGACCTCTGATCTGGATGTCCTTGTCCTCACCCCCGAAATCCTTGATGAGTTTGACGTCAAGCTTCCCCTTTATGATCCCTAACTCACTCAAATGACATTTGCTAATTTGACTTTGAATATCTAGGACGTTCTTGGGGAAACTGTGAATCCTGGGGTGAAGGTCCATTTCCGTCTTCATTAGCATATGCTACAATCAATTCCTTGATTAATTATTCTTTCTAGTTAATGCCACATTGTGTTTTCTTCATCAATTCAGTGAAATTCAGTGAAAAGTCAAATCAATATGTGAGCATTTAGCCATAGTTTTTGTACAAATTCATAGTTTGGTTCAATTATTTCAATTGAAATTGGTTCTATTCATGAGATTCTCTCAATTAAATTAACTACAGTTACATACTTAACACATATGTAATCATAAATCAATTTCCTTTCAATTAAATAAATTCCTTTTCATTCAAACCGTCCGATTGGCCGTCCACTCAACTACGGCAAGCTCGACAGTGAATGCTGATGTCCCCATCCTCACCCCAGAGAATCTTGAATGTCTGCAATTTATCACTAACACTTCTTGTGCTTATGGTTTCTTGATTAACACTTCTTAACCTAGTGTAGAATGTCACCGGGGCATCAATCCGCAACAAGGCGTCAGTAGCCCTTGTAGCGTCTTGACTTTTTTCTTTTCTTTTTTCAAAATTATATTATATTAACTTGTGGTCTAGAGGTAGGTTAGTAGGTTGCATAATGGTTTGATGAGACAATGATTCGTATTAAAATGTGAATGAAATTGGTGAACTTTGACTTTCGTTGGATTTCGTGACTCTAAGACCTAAAACGGGTCGGCAGGTGAGGACAAGGTCAATGAAACGAACTAAGCTTAACTGTTGTTCATCTCACAAGATAACCTTGACCTTGACCACTTCCGGTCAAGCTCAACATAGCGTTCTTAGAGGTTAAAGTTGATTTATTTATAATCGCGAAGACATTTAATGTCCTTGAATAGCCCAGACGTCGGTCCGCATAAAGTAGTTTCGGTGCTTCAGAATCAAGGTAACTTTATAAGATTGGGTTTCACATGCTAATTACAATTTTTCGTTAATTCGGAGTTAGGAATTATCATGCTTTATCCCCGTTTACGCTTCGCTTGGCTCCGTTTTGGGAGAAACAAAATAAAGTTAGAAAAAAGTTCATTAAGCTTAGCCCAAGCTGACTTTGTAATTAAAAATGGCCTTTCCAATTTGCTTTCTTTTGGAGACTTTAGCCTGAAGAAAAATCAGAGCGTGGACGTCCTTCCAAGGCCATTTTACAAGGTCAACCGCAAGTGAAGTTGGAGCTATACGACCTCAAATGACCGGAAGTTAATTAACCGAATTAATTAAAATATCCTCGGGTTCCAGTTCTTGTGAAATGAAACATCCAAATGAAATTAAATCCGTTGAAAAAAGAACGTGTAAGGATCCAGTTTGATTCGAGTAGGGTTTTGGTTACAATCAAAAGAAGAACATAAAAGCCCGAATATTCGGATTTATTGAACTTTCCAAGTTATTGCCAAGTTTTCAAATACTTGTAAAACTTTGGTTATACTGCCAATATTATTCAAATCTAAAAATGTCTGCGAGTTCTGCACAAACCGGTTACATATTTCGACACACAAGCTCGCTTCAAGAAATCCAAATCCGCATCCTTGCTATAGGTCAAATGCTTGTGAAGTATTTACTTGGTGAAGGTATTGTGCTTAATCCCTTAACCTCACGAATGAAATGCAACTCCTTGTCCTGGATTCCTAAGAGTGCTAAGTTTTTAGCAAAAATTCCATGTCAGAGGGTGAAATATTTCAAAAGAGAAAGTTCCTCGTTGGTATAAAATCCAGGAGTAACTTTCTTCGCTCCCTCACTCGTCCTGGGGAAAGAAGGCACGCCACATCAACCTGAAATCCTCCAACTTCCTACTGCCGATTCGCAATCTCGCCAATTCCAAAGAAACTCACCCTCCTGTAAAGTTTAATTTTGTTGTGTGTGCAACCACCGAAAAGTAACATCTGCTTCCGTAAAAAACTCATTTATTTTTCTAAAACGTTCAATGGACCTCGTGAGCATTTTTCTAAAGAGCCCTTCCTCCTAAGGACCAACTGGGGAAATGAATTCCGAGATGAGAATTCAAAGTTGAGTAGTTTGACCCTGGAGTTTTGTACTCGGGTTTTCATATAAATAAATCCCATTTCTCAATACTCAAAACGCGTTTCGAAAGCTCAAGAAAGGTGAGTCCTTTTGAATTTTAAATCAAACTTTCATCAGCAATCCAGAACCACAGAAGCCAGTTTCTCAAAGCGGTTATTGCCCATCAAAAACCATTCGGCAAAGCTCCATTGAAAACGTGTGGCTTTCCAATTTCCAAATGGATTTGCTCATTCATATTTTACGGCCGTGTTGAACATCGCAGAATCCAAATGGATCGCGATTTTACGTAAAATGCGAAAAATTTGCAGGAAATAGTTCCGGATATTTGTCTGGATTGATTCCTATTTCAACAACCTGATAATTTTTATAGTAAAATCCTAATTTGAGCAAATTCTTCTTATGAGTGGCGTTTTGTGGTATCAGAAACATGGATTTTGAGCTTTACGGATTCTGAAATCTTTGGATTGAAGTGGAGTTGTTTTTTTGTGCCTCTGGAGAATCCAGCACTTGCTTCGGACCTTGCCTTATGTGAATATTGAATATTTATTTTGCAAATGTATTTGCCTGTTGTAGCCTTCCTTGTCACTCCAACGTCAAACCTCATTCCGAATTCTTCTAATCGCACTCACTTCACTTCTTTAGTGGTGAGTGACGCTCAAGTCAAATCTGCAAAAGCGAGCATCGACCTCAGCACCACAGAATCCAAGGAATAACGATAACTCCAATAGTGTAACATTTCGTTTGCAATTTATGATCAAGGCCTATGGACAAGTGGGGAATAATTTATTGTCTAAACTAAAAATAACCCATTTGCTAAAGAGGGGCTGGTGTTCTGTTCTTAGAATTCCTATTGGGAATCATTATTCTGGTTTTGGCATTTTGGCAAAGCCTTGACTTGATGTTTGCGTTATTTTCTAACGAGATAAAGAACCCTGGGATGACAGTGAAAAGAAGGAAGTCAATCCCAGGAAATTATTACAGACACACAGGCTGAAAGCGTGAATTAATAAGATGCACTTGGGAAGGACAATTCACAATTTCAACTTTATCTTTTTCACACATCCTAAAAGGGAAGGGAAGAGACAAGATCATCTTTGTTTGACAAATTTTTGGCATTAGAGACTCTGTCTGTGTGTGGAAGTGTGGAGTGAGGCACTTTAGCAAAAGCATAAAGTGAAGCTCTCCCCCTGTGGAAGTGTCATAAAAAACTTTGCGAAACAATCATCCTCCATTCAAGTTGCTTCGCACAAATTTCACTTCAGCGACAGGCAGACAGACGTTCCTGTTCTTAATCAAAAACAGCAGCAGCAGCGGAAGCGGTTCGGAGGATAAAACTTTTGATAAAGTGCTTCAGCTCACTCACCGGCAACCTCATCAACAACTTTAGCTGCCGGGGGAGGTACGTGACCTTCCGAAGAATTAGCAAATTGCAAAACCTTAACGCCTACTTCGTCACCCACGTGCACTAAACAGAATCGCAAAAACAAAAGCATTTCAACAGACATTGCCAAAAAATTCTGACAATTCCTAATTTACATTAACCAGGGGAAGGTAATGAGGGTGACGAAGGAGAAATGTGCATTTGGCGACTTTTGGCTGGTTAACTTCGCATTTTACAAATGGCCAAAATTCTAAAAAACTTGTAATGTATACTTTGGTTTTCTTTCTTTGAAATGTTCCAAATGGAATGTCAAGCGCTGTAGCGGAGGCTGCGAAGCAGCAGCTTTTTAGACACAAAGCCACATCCGGATAAGAGCTTCTTCTCGAGCTTCTCGAGCATCTCGAGCACTAAAAGCATACCGCCGCCATTGGCGTCTTGAAAGAAAGTTTTCTCCTTAGCAATGATGAATGATTTATTCACTCAACACGCCAATCTGATCGATGGCTTTGGTTCTAAAAAAGCGAAATGGAAAGGACTAATTTACAGAGAGAGTGAGAGACAGAGATTTACAGAAAGCCAAAATAATTTGTTGGAATGTCAGGGCTCCCTTCCCTCTAAGAAAAAAAAATCAGAATCAGCGATCTCCTTCACAATTGTAGCCTGGTGGATTCGTGTCCAATTTTTCTGCAGCTGTATAGTTCAAGATTAGCTGAATCAAAAAGGACCTTGAGCTCCTTAAAACTAGCTATTAATTAAAGCATTGGTCATTAGCTTTTATATTTCAGTTCCAACGGAAGATGGATGAGTTTCTCTTGAGTCATCTGGGCGGCTAGCCTCTTAACGAAAGAGATTAATTAAAAAAGTTGGGTCTTTGTGCGATTGAAGGAGGTCGCCGTGTGTGTGGTTTTAAGTTCAAGTGACAAGCAAAGTATTAAATGAAAAAGCCAGCCCACTAGGAAAGGAAATTGTCGTCGTCTCGCCCACGACGACGGCCATGTCTATCTCTGTAATTTGAACAAGGAGCTCTGGCTTTGAATTATTCAATCCTCTTGTAACTAGCTACTTTAATAACTTTCCTGTCTTGCCCAAATCTTGTCTAATCAACTGTCACTTTCCACCCACAGCCACTATTCCCCATTCACTAATTTGCATAACCACTCTTGGGTAAAGGCCTTATCCTAAGCCCACGGAGGTCTTTGGAGAAAGTCCTCTTAAGCACCTCCTTTGCACTCCTTTTGTTTTGGGAATCTAATGAGCTCAGGCCAGCCAGCGGTGTGAATGAGCTCTCGAAGATCCCTGCCTCATTAAACTTCTTTTCATCAGATCAAAAGATTCTTCATCAACCAAACTGTGGGTTTAAAGTGAATCCGAAGAAAGTGAAGGGGCACAGGGTGAAAGTGGAAGTTTTACTTTCACCGCTAAAAACATTCTTCCTTTTCAAGTTTATACAAACTTTTATTTTACGCATTCAACCAAAGGTCCGATTTCAAGGAGTCTAGACTAAGTAACGCTTCCGCTTTTTAGAAAGCTTGCTAAGCTACGCTAAGGATTAGAACGTTGTCTTTAATCAAGGGAAGCAACTGTCAGATTCTATTCATTGTTCTTGTCACTGCCATTTCCTTTAGAGCCATTGTCTCCTTTGTTACTGCTAGTGTGTATAAAAATATCCACAAGGATACTCTCTCCACGGTGCGTTTTATCCCCATCTTGACACACTTTCTATGGGGGAGAAAGGAAGTGAGACACAAAGGCAGGATTTGAATTTGAGAAAGTGACAGGAATGGCATACTCAGTTACGCTAGAGGATCCGTATCTAGTAGGAGCTTTAATTCTGCTGGAAACTCCTGCGGACGTAATTATTTTCAATAAATTCTAAGAAAAAAGAGTACCACACACACACTAAGGATTTTGTGGGGTTCAATTCCTGAAATTGAATTCTATAAACGGGTAGAAAGCAGACGCTTTTAATAAAGTAAAAGTTCTCTTCTAATCCTAACCTCTAACCTAGCTGGCTNCACACACACTAAGGATTTTGTGGGGTTCAATTCCTGAAATTGAATTCTATAAACGGGTAGAAAGCAGACGCTTTTAATAAAGTAAAAGTTCTCTTCTAATCCTAACCTCTAACCTAGCTGGCTTTAGGTTTTCGACGTAACCTAAACTCTTCAAAAACTGTAGAAAAGTACTGCCAATATTACTTGGAATTGAAGAATGCGAAATTGAAATCATATCTGAAATCACAAGATTTTCATATGTTTGAATTATGGATATTTTTCCATCGGCGTTGAAACACTTCATGGCCAAAAGTGTTTATTTCAAACGCCTTCATTTTGTTTATGTCTGCTTTTGCCAAAACTTGAATCCGAGCTCCTTTCAGACTAGACCACACATTTCATTTTTGTTTTGAAAAGAACAAAGCTCCACTTAAGTAACCCTAGACCTCGAAAATTGTGTCTCTCCCCCCTTGTAATGGAGATAATTATGATTATGAAATATGAGGATCCCTATCCCTACTTTCTCTTTTTGGGATTAAGTGAAATCCTCCCTCTGGTCTATTCAGGAAGGATGATTAGGAGACAAAGCGAGATAAATTGATGAACTACGTGAGCCATAATATGCCAGGAACAAAGTTCCGCTGACATAAAGCTCCATCATTTTGTTCTTGCTGAGTTTGTCATTACAAGGCGGAGGAATGACAGAAAACAAGAAATACTTTTTCCGTTTATTACCCTGAGATAAGATACAGGATGTGGGGAGAGTGACAAGGAAATCAAGGTGACAGGTGATTCATGATTTATGTGATTTCGGATTCCGATACACCCAGTGTGTCAATTTCCGGTTTTGGAGTGTAAAAATCTGTATACTTCATTTGAAATACTGGAGTTTAGTTTTATGCAAATTCAGGGGGTTTGCTTTTAATTGCCTGTCGCACACATTGCAAAAGTCCTTTGGTCTCGCGAGTGCCAATGCCAAAATCATCCAAGACCCCATGGCTCAGTTGACTTCAAAAGGATCGGGAGTGATGAATAAACCAAGTAAAGATACCTCACACCGCCACGCCTTGCAAAATTGAGATACCCAGTGTAGAATGGAAATCAATAATAAACAGCATCCGGCCAGAGTTGCTAATTTCACAAATGTGGGGATTTAAGTGTGTATGCGTGTGGGAAATATTCCAAGTCCTGTCGTCAGCATCATAATTTCCTTACATTAAATGAGTCTTAACTTTCTCTTGAAAGCAAGCCCCGGAGAAAGCCATAAAGTAGTGAAATTTTTAGTAAAAAAGGAAAGGTGTGAGTCCCTGATTAAAATGTTGGGATATTCAGAGTTCCCTTGTGCCTATCAAATGGATCTCACGGGATCAATTCTTCTTTTATTTCCTTTGTTCTACCTCTCCTCTTCTTTGTAAAAAATACATCGATTTTTGTTCACAATTGTCGTGTTTTCTACCGTTGGCTTTTCCACTTTCTCTGTAAATTTTATGTTGATCATATCCGAGGATTTGGTTCTCCTGTTATCCTTTCTTCGTCAAGCCGCGGAGAAAATAAGGAGAAACGTGAGTAGAATGCATTTGGGGAATCTTTTCTGCACGTCTTCTGCCCGATTAGGATGTACATGGACCTAAAGGATCCACTAGTTGGTCCTCTTTCCCGGGGATAAAGGACAAGGGACATTCCATGTAAAAGGAAACCACGCATTTCATACGGACATAATAAAACGTTTAGAATTCGAGGCCTTTCTCTCCTCGTTTTTTAAAATACATTGCTTATCACACAGGATGACGCCAGAGGGAAAATTCCTGGATGCTTTCTCCTTTCACTTTCATTCTGGGGCTCGTTCCGTCATCACAGTTTCGCAAAAGGCTTTTAACACACATTAGCAAAAATGCCTTGCAGCCATCCCAATTTGCATCCATTTCTAGTACATTTCTCTTTCTGAAAAAGTTAGCTATTTGATTTCTTTCAACAATTTGAAATCGCTCTGAATTTTACAGCACTCAGGCACATTTTCCTTAATTCAAAGGTTAATTAAAACATGAAGAGAATTTTTCAAGAAATAATTAAATTAAGCGACACTTTTTCTACAAAGAAAAATGGAATGAATTCATTTAGCGAGTGTCAGGAAACCCATGAATTTATAATTCTGACTTTCTCCTTCTGAGCCAATTACTGTCCAGAATGATTTAGAGTCGTAAGTGTCAAAAATTATTCCTTAGCTACGCCAAAAATTGCAAGTTTTTAAAGACCTGACACTTTCATTATCACTCCAAGTGGCTAAAAATGGCACTGTGCATTGGCCAAGATGAATTAGAAACGATTTAGATCTGTCTGCCAGACCTAATCGTTAACTTGAGTCAATTAATAAGTGGTCAATTTCCAATAGCTTCAAGTTGCTTGTGTTGATTTTGTAATGTTCTCTGGCTAAATGCTGTAGTTAAACTCCACGTTGAGCCCACGTGTCCCAATTACAGGCGTGTTTGTCCAATTAAGTTTGCCACTTAATTGAGCCTCTTTTATTCTACACTTGTTCCCAGACGAATCTAGTTAAGATGAGGGACAGTAACAGGCTGCTCAAATGGCCAAAAAATTGACGTCATTGGCTTAAGTTTGGCCATGAGTGGATTACAAGTCTCTGCTTTTTGATTCTTTCAGGAAGGAAGACTAGAGTGAAAAGGAAACAAAGGATAAGAAGCCATGGAGCTGCCCACTTGGAACTTATTACTTGAATCCACTTGACTCTATTCGAAGAAAGTCAAATGCAACTGGCTAGAAGCACACAAAAGGGGAGGATTAACTGCAGCCACCAAGACATACGGATGATTTTCTCTTTTTGGAAAGTAGCCGGCGAAAGAACTTTGGAACAGGAGCGGGTTCTTGATCATCAAAAAAGGATTTTGTGATTTTGGTGGAGGAGAGAGTGGGCGACGGAGAAAGTTGGACATTCCTTTCATTGGATCTGTAAGTCATTATTGGCGGAAGAATGGGTATTATCTTAGACCATGATGACGCTGGCGCCGCCATGAAAAGTTCAATTAGTGACAGTCTCCTACATGATGAAAGTGGCACAAACGATGGACAAAGTTATCAACAGGGACACTTTCTCAATGCCCTTGGAATCCCAGGAGTAGATGAGGAGGATCAAAATCTCCATAGCGGTCACCAGACCCATGAGCATCATGCTCTATTTAATTTCGAGAATGACACGTCAATGGAAGAGAACCCGGACAAATTAGCATGTCTCCTGGATGTAGGGAGTTTACAAAGTTTCCTTGGCCACGGGAGCAGTGTCGAGGACCATGATGAAAGCTTTGTCATCGCTGGAGCGCCGATGTCACACCTCAACCTCAGCCACGGTACTGGGCCGACATGCAATCGTTCCTGGGACGGGGTTCTTTGCTGGCCTGAAACAGCCGAAGGCTCATCTGCTACGTTGGCGTGCTTTTCCCATCTCAATGGAATCCCTTACGACACTTCAAGTAAGTTAAAACTTTAACTAACGCAACAGTTTACACCCCAAAGTGTGTGATCCAGCCACACTTTACTTAAGTTATTTCAACAACTTTCCCCTTTGCGGAAACTTTCACCATTCATCAAGCGGAAGTTGAATCAACTCCCTTTCTCCAAAAATCTGAAACATGATTCATTATATTTTATCGAATTTTCTCCTTTCTTCCTCAACTGGAGAGAGAGAGAGTCTTTGATGATGACTTTAATGGAACTATTCTTAGAACTAAGATTGATTTTAATTCCACTTTGTCCTGGCAAAAAGTGGGTCTTGTCTAATTGGAGGAAGGAGCTCTCGGCTTTTCCTATACTTTTCCTTTCATTATGATTGACTCAGATTCTACTTTCACTTTTAATAGTAACCCTTCCATTTTCGCAACATTAGACACTCCTTGGCTGTCGTTTATTTCGAGCTGAATATTATTAAGGAGAAGATGATAGCTTTCCAACCACGTTGTTGGCAAAATTTTGCCATTTTTAGAGCCCAAGAGGACGACGGTTTAAGAAAACATCAGGGCGTTCTCTCAAGGGCCATTTTCCATGCATCATTTGCTTACTTAATTTACAAGAAAAATATTTTGGAAGAAAATGCTTTCATACAAAGATGGTCCAAAACAGATTTTGAGATCCACCCACACACTTACAAGAGAAGAGCTTGTTGAAATGCAGTCACGTTTTCCAGATTGCATCTGGTTTACAAACTAATGGATTTGAACAGCATTTCTTAGTATTTTTAAGGAATTCTGAGTATTAATACTGGCTTTTGTAATTCCAGGAACCGTTTCCAGGATGTGTGAGGAAGGTGGAATTTGGCAAAACTTGACAAATTACTCTTCCTGCGTGCCCCTTTCTGGACAGACTTCGCAAGTACCGGATGAAGGACTGGGCGTGACCATCCACGTTTATTTCTTTGGCTACTGTCTGTCCCTGACGGCTCTGTTAGTAGCTATGATCATCTTCCTCTCCTTCAAGTAAGAACCATTCATTGCTTGTTTTTCTACATGGATTGGGATTCAATGAACTCGGCACGAAAACAACTTTCCAGGGTGTGATGCAGAGATAGGGAAAATCCAGTGTAAAAAGTGGTAATGAACTTGCCCCTCTGCTGGAGTTTATTTTTCAGACTTTGCATTCTGCTAAATCTTTCAACTTTGTTATCTCCTGGCCATCATCTGCCACCAGTTGGGCCATTGCATCATTGTAGCTTTTGTTTTTGTGACATGAAAAAAACTGCGACGAGTCACCCAAGGACAGGTTAGAAATCTGTTCATGTGACATCCAGGATTTTACGAAGGAAATGCTCTGGAAAAATCCGGAGTTGTTGACTCCAGTACATTCGAAAAAAGTATAATTGCGTTTGTACTAAAGGGGATATGCGTGACTGGCAAATTCCGTGGAATCCTCACACCCCCGTCATGCACCAATCAGGAGCGAGCAGAGATTTGCGTAACAAAAAACCACTTGATCTGGCGAGTTGTAAATATGACGAATGACGCTAGTTCGTCTGAAGTGTTGTTCTCCCGTCATCCACCAATCAGGAGCGAGCAGAGATTTGCGTAACAAAAAACCACTTGATCTGGCGAGTTGTAAATATGACGAATGACGCTAGTTCGTCTGAAGTGTTGTTCTTCATTACTAAGAACTTTATTAATCATCAACGCTCCAATGCCAAGCCCATTGTTCTCAGAGCAGGAAAAGTTTGTCGCTCCTTTGCAAAATTGCGAATTCACACTACGTCCTGAATTCGCAAAATATCATAAAAAGAACCGATCCACACGTGTACCATATTTTAAAAACGTCCCAACGCTCTAATTGAAATTACAATGGCCTGAAATTAATTTTTTAACTAGCTAGTTAAGCTAACTTTTCCAAATTAACGAGGATGTGAATTTCTATTTTGCTTCGCCACGCCTCATGTCCTTGATTACCTTTGTGATTGCAACACGAAATCCCAACGACCTTAAACGCCAACTCAACGTTATTTTCCCATCCTGAAAGGTTTTTGCAACAACCCACGTTTTGCAATCAGAAACCCTTTCATTTTGCATTCGCCAAAATCCATTACTTAGGTTTTCCGCTTTTTAACTCTTTTACAAACACATCCAATGTATTTCAGTTCATTCTAAATTAGCCTTTGGAAAAGGCAAACAAATATGTTTCAAGTGGGATAAAATAAACCACCAGGATCTGGTTTTGCCAAACCACCACATCAGCAGAGCAAAGTACATTTTGCTAAATACTATTAAATATAAATTGACGTGGCCTTCTTTTGATGGATTTATCATTTCAATGGTCCTAAAGTCCAAACTTATAAAGAGGACAGGGAATGAATAAAGTTACAACAGAAATGACACTTAACCGTTCCATTTTCAACCATTTTCAAGTAACTTTGTAAAATTCAGAATGAAAATGAAACCCCAACTGTTAACTGCTTTTTAGCTAAATGCATTTTATCAGAGGTCATAAGTCCAAGATCGTTGATTTCTAGAAATATCCAGAACATAAACTGGTTCTAAGTTAATGTCCTTCTGAGGAAAAAGGATGAGATCAACAAACAGGAGATGAGACATCGCTTTTGTTTAGTCAATATGACTAACGTCCAAGGGTTCCAAGAACCATACAAAATGTCAATTTCAACGCCACCCGAAAAAATTCCAAAAAATCTTCCATACGACATATCCAAAAACCTCTAGTTTTCTCCAATTTTTTCATCTCTAGGAAAGGTGTGAAGTCAGTTAATTATTCGGGTTTTTTACCTTTATCAATTATTATGAATCCTGTAGATGACCTGCTGTCCAAGGGTCATGGTCACTAATTACAAAATCATAACAACCTCAAAGTTCCAGGGATGTGTAAATTGACATTTACAAATTGCCATTTCTTGAACGCCATGTTTACAAATGCCTCAAAAAGTCATGATTAATTGGAACTAAATTGCAAAGTTTCCTCATCTTGTGAAAACCTGTGGAATTTTTGCAGAGATGCGGAAACAAACAATAGTAATTTTGTGTCTCAAAATAGCGTCATTTGATGACGCCGTAACCCTCGAATTAACAGTTATTACTTTCCCTGACGTCATAAAGGCTTAAATGCACATTTCCACTGAACTATTTTGCGTCTGTGGAGTTACGTATTTTTTTTGCAAATAATTTTGTCATTGTAATTCCTCATTGTGTGTGTCAGCCCACCCCATGGGCATCCCTGTAGAATGAATGGGTGTTTTTCCCTCTCCTTCTTTTATAAAGCCAAATGCCTCCTTACCACCACCATTCACTTTCAACTCAACAAGTGGAAACAAATCAACTAAATTAACACAATTTCAATCAAATTCAACTAAATTCAATTAAATTTAACACAATTCAAAGTGCTATTTACACCTGTGATTACTCAAAACAAGACCGGAACTACACACTCTCATTCAAAATTCAGTTTTGAAGATTTCAAAATTTCAAAAGTTCAAGGACAGAATAAACTGCTGAAATCCGGGATGTCAATGTCAACGAAATTTGTGCCGATCCTTCACAAGGCAGGACCAGGACGGTGGTGGAGGTGGCAGAATAAGATTGTATTGCTGAAACCGGAAGTGGCTGCTTCATTTGGGACAGTCATGAGTCACAATGCTGGAGCTCATTTGCACCCACCTCAGATCCAGATGGGACTTGATGCGATGGAGTTTGAAGGTTCTGAAGACTGGAAACCGTTGGGATCTGAAGAAGCGTAAGTTCCAATCAATCACATTTCGTGACATGTCAGGGCCTTGTGGATGTTGACTTTGAGAATTGATTTGTACAGGTGTCAGAGACCAGTCTGCTCGGATTTGGCCACTAAGGATCCATGGGCGTCATACTTTTTACCGCAGCAGAAGAGGGAACGTCGTCAGGTCAATCAGACTCCTGTCTCTCGGGAATCCATGTGAAGAATGCCTCTCGTGACCTTCCTGTGAGATGATCGATAGCCTCTCGTCTTCTCTGAAGATAAGGTGTCTCAAGGTCTTATGATTGATTCATGCACAGGTCGACTTGAAGTTACCAGAAAACCAGAAGTTGCTGCTGCCGCTATACTAACTAAACTACACTAACTGAATACTCAATTAACTTCGTCGTACATATCATCATTCCTTGACTAAATTAGCTGCTAAGGTCGGAGGTTGGCTAATGACCTCGTTATAGCTGATTGACTCCAGTCTCATCCAGTGATCATCAAGTATTATTATAATTTATCTCATTTAGCTTATAATCGGCCAAGGAGCTCATCCACTGCTTAATGACTGATCCTCCCTCCCCTTGTAAACACTTGTTGATCGAGACACTATATATTTATTAGTTAAACCTTGCACCTGACTCTGCAAGCAAAAAAAAGCTCAATTTTTGTATGATATAAGGTATCCAAATGTTATTAATTAGGTCAATAATAGACCACAGGAGAGTCTGTGACTTTCACGTGAGAATGGTAATTAAACCACATTACTTTGTGTGGTTAATAAAAAGTGCAAGACAATGAAAACATGAAGGGAGTTTTCCAGAACTTTTGTTATCCGCAGACTACAATTGACGATCCAGTGGTTGCCCTTTGTACCTCACCGGAAAACCGCACAAGGCACACCACCAAAGTAGCGTCATCAATTTCCTACTCAATCACTGTCGTCAATCTCAAGGGTAGGAGCTGATGAAGCTTGTCCATGAGCTCCAGGGGTAGCAGCTAGACTGCTCCGATCCATATCCAATTTAACAAAGCGTGTAAAAATCTGAAGCGATCGGCTATTTTTTACTCTTAGCGAAAATGCTGGAGTGAGCTTGAAGGTGGACATTAATGGATGAGGTTGGCTTATCAAGTTGAGCATTTCCTTGTAAACAGATTGGATGATCAACGATTGACGTTTAGCAGGGAGGAAGTGACATTGGAACTTTGTTTCCAGCTATGGAATAGTATAAATTATCCGGCTGTTCCGAAATTCGGATCAGGCTCTACTCTTCCTGAATTGGCTTCACATGGCTTCACACAAAGGCTGTCGGACCAATCGGACACAGCAGTCCACAGCTCACACGAGCCCTTTTAATCACTTGATTTTTTCTGCACGGATGATCTAAAGTGTTTCCGCTAGACAAAGTGAAACACTGGAATTCTCAATCAGAGTGCTGCTCCTGGAGTGGATGGTGCTGGAGAGATCCAGTTGGATCTGGAGATTTTTGGAAGGAGTATCATGTACAAAAGGTCATAGGTGATTGAATGTGGCACCCTTGATTTATGGATCTCCTCCCTCAATTCTTGGCACTTGACAGTTCACACACGCCGGATTTACAGACTCCGTCGTTAGCCAATCAAAAGGGATTCTAAAACAAAGAAAACCTTTTCAATGCTCACGAGCTCAGATCAGCGCTTTTCAGCGTTCCACCTCCAATTCACAAAGCGACAATCGAAATGCTCGTACAAAGTCTCTTGATCATGTGTATAGTTATGTCCATGTTTCAAAGCCACAATGGAAACCCATAGAAATTTCTCATTACCTTGCTAATAACAACCTATAGGATATACGCTAATTAAATTGATTAATTACTATGCTTTGAATTTAATTTTTAAATTTTTTGATTCTAATAGGGAACTACGATGTCTTCGGAATAAGATCCATACGAATCTCATCGTCACCTATATCATGGCCGGTACTCTTTGGATCACAACTGCGGCTCAGGTAATAATACTTGACCTGACCTTTTAGCTTTGAAAGCTAAAACACCTAAATGCCTTAATCTGCAGCTCTAATAACCTCTAGCCTAGCTCTAACTGAATTCATTTTACAGGGTAACAGGACTGCTACTAGCCATTTCTCCTGTGTGACCTTCATCCTCCTTCATTACTTTCACCTGACCAATTTCTTCATGATGTTTGTCGAAGGTAAGAAGGATTCCAAAAGATTTCTCTAATAGGGAACTACGATGTCTTCGGAATAAGATCCATACGAATCTCATCGTCACCTATATCATGGCCGGTACTCTTTGGATCACAACTGCGGCTCAGGTAATAATACTTGACCCGACCTTTTAGCTTTGAAAGCTAAAACACCTAAATGCCTTTAATCTGCAGTTCTAATAACCTCTAGCCTAGGTCTAACTGAATTCATTTTACAGGGTAACAGGACTGCTACGAGCCATTTCTCCTGTGTGACCTTCATCCTCCTTCATTACTTTCACCTGACCAATTTCTTCATGATGTTTGTCGAAGGTAAGAAGGATTCCAAAAGATTTCCAAAACTTGATAAAGTTTGCAGGAATTATACGTTATAGTAGTGGAAAGCGGATTAGAATCTCTTGCGAATTCAATTAGGAGGAAGTGCATTGACTTTCTCCTGGTGAAAGTAGAAGATAATCGTAATTTGAATTCCTCCGAATGTGAAACTTGAGTTGGCATTAGAGTGCTCGATCAAGCCCCATCCGTGCTTGCAGAACATTCACAACCCCATGTGGAAATCCGAGAAACCATTTTCTTTTATCTTAAGCTTTTTTTTTGAAGAAAGTCAACAGAAGCTTTTGAAATGTAAGGCGCAGCATAGCAGGTTCATAGCCTCATTGTCTATTCCTGGCCCTCCGTCCTCTGGTGTTTAATTTCAACTGCGAAACGTAAACGAGAAACCAACAAAAGGGAATTGCAGATTTCTGAAAGCAAAGAAGAGCAAAATTATGCACAGGAGATATTCCAAGACAATTTCTAAGCTTGGCAGGGAATTGGCAAGGACTCTGCTACTTTTCCTTTCTTGAATTGTCTAATACGGAGGAAGAAATGGATGGGGAAAGTGCTTTCTTTTTATTTCAAGAGTCTGCAACTCTTTTCTTTACAATGAGCTCTCCATCGCAAATGTCTGAAGTTAAGTGGGACACACTCAAGTAGAAATGATTGATCTACCTTCATTATTTAGAATAGTTGATTAAGCGCATTAGATTTTTAAATTAGGGGGAAAGGTAGGCACAGGCACTTAAAATGAATGGGCTCTCCAACTTTCTCCGCATTGTTCTTTGCAAGAATGAATTTACTAAAGTGAATTGAATTTAGAATTGGGACATGTCAAGTTTCACAGGAAGGACCATTTGTGGTTAATTGCCTTGTAGTAATTCCATGTAATCGGCTGAGAATACGCCTTCTGGTGGTGCAAAGTCAGTAACATCGGCTCCACCGCGGTCGAGCATTCTGAGCATAATTTTGAAAACAAGCCGAGCTCGTTTCGCTTGTTGTTCAAACGGAAGCTTTTCTACGGGAGTCATCAACTTCCATTTGGCTCCTGCCGTTCGTCCGACCTCTGGAATACTCTGACCTTGGCCTTCTTCCTGGATTAAGCCAAAAGCATCCAATCAATATTATGAACATGGCTGCGACAATCGCCAATCGCTGCATTGTCTCTCACCTCGTAGTAATGCTTGAGATAGCGGGAGTACCCATTCCCTGGGACTTTGAGCAAGCGAGTGATACCTTTGTATTTGGTGGAAGCAGCTTTGTACTCTTGGATCTGAGGTTGTGCTTTCAGGTCGAATCTGAACCGGATGTTTGGGTTCATTCGCCACTGGGCTCCAGCGAACTTCATGCAATCTTGGGTCTAGAATTGTCATGAAACAAAAGAGAACTCATTCCAAACCTCAGGATGTGAAGTGGGATGATAAAACCTTACAGTAGCAAACCGACCTCCAGCGCCCGATTGAAAGAGATGTTGAACATACAGATTGTATGCGGAGGGAGCCTTTTTCGGTTTCGGAGGGCAGAAACGACGGATACGAATCCCAATATGGTGCTGCTGACGACGTCTGTTACGACGAGGCCGGACTTGCTGGTCATTGACACCCACGAGGTTTCGGACCATTGTGTAAAAAAAATGATCGAATTTTCAAAAGTCAAAGAAGGCTCGGATGTCAAAAGGACGAAAATGGTTCCTGGAAAAGGAACGTAAGTGACAAGTCCCCATTGTTTGGTTGCATACATCGTTTTTGCCTGTCGCCGTTAGCAACGCTGTCCACGTGGCGGAGGTCCAGTAGAGCGTTGCATCTTTTCATCTCCTTAGCATTTACCCGATGATGTCGCCAATTATGATTCTGAAAACCCCTGTTCCTCAATCATTTCCTCCATTCCTTTGAGACTGAACGCTCCATTGGGAGCCTGAATTGAGGAAATTACCCGGTAAATTGGATTTCCTATTTCCCATTTAGTTCCTTTGAGGACACCGCCGCCATGTTCCTTCTAAGATTCCTTTGATTAAAAGGTCAGGTTGAAAGGCTCTCGGATTATAATGAGAGTGGTAAATGAAATTCTGCTGCAACCTTCGCAGTCTTTAATACACAGAGGAGATTTCCTTTGGAGAAAGGCATCACGTCAAATGACATTCGGCGGATAACTTTCTTTGTCGAAAGCTCCGCTATAAACCGCTGACACGGAGCTGGGGACAGATTTTATTTTAAAGAAAAATAGAAAATAATAAAGTTTCGCTGCTGTTGACAATGAGGAATGGTTTCGCTTTCCCATATTCCATATTTCCGTCGGTCTCGTTTCTTTTTAGAGAAAGTTGTATGACTGCATTTTATATGGAATCTTGAGACATCCTCATCACACGTGGTTAAGCTCCTTGACTACTTTTTGGAACTTTTGCTATTTTCCTGTTCCTTGTAACTGTCCTACCTTGCACCGATAACAAAACTTACTTGAGAAACTGGAGAGTTTTTCGTTTAGATTTCTTTTAGACCAATAGTCTTCTTTTAAAACAGAGTTTCCCATTTAGGATTTACTCCGCTGTAACAACCGTCCTCGTCTATCTTCCCTTCCTGTAATAAATTCAGAATAAATAAGAAAATGAAAGTGTAAATCTTTGTTGCTTTCTCCTTTTGTCCAACATTCCAAAAGTCCTTTTGTCTCCTTTCGCTCTTGACTTTTACGAGAAATCTAATTTACTTAAGGCTGATATTCCATTAGAACTTGAGCGTCTTGGCATTGTCACTGAAAGCAAAAGAGTCCCATATTTTTTCTAATAACTTAAAAAGGCAGAGTAGAAAAGTAAAAAAATTTCAGACTCGCTTTTGAAATGAAGACTGTCATTAGAATTAGAACTATTTTGTATAGAAAGAAAAAAAAGTCCTTTTCTCCTCTCCTATCGTTGGAAAGCAGGACTGAATTCAATGTCGGAATCCTCATGATATTCCCCTTTTGGGAAATAAATTGGCATATGCTTCTGACGAGTCGGTGATAGAGTTCTCGCTTTTGAAACGGTAAATGGGATGTTTTCACCAATGGCTAGAGTCGGTAGAGAGAAGATTTTTGGAAAATTCTGTACTTTGATGTTCCGGAATGAAAAGAAAGTCGGGAAAGGCCAGGAGTTATTTGAATTTGAAGGAAATGTCCAGGGAATCTATTGACTCACAGGAATCCAGTGAGTTGGAAGATTTGAAAATTCGATAATAAAAACAAATGTTTAGAAGATATTGGAAGCATGGGGTGAAACATGTGAACAATGTAAAGTATTGTTGTAGCTACAGCAAGCATTGTTGTAACTACAGCGTTACTTTGAAGAATTAGCGTGTCTATTTTCATTCCAGTGCCTGTTTTAAGGGCTTGTCTGTGTGTCATAAAAATTGTGCCATTACTTTATCTCATTATACGGAAAAAGCACATAATGGAGGATATTGAATTTCACTTTTAAATGTTTCGTCTTGCAACGACTCTCGGCCTCGCCTCTTTCGATTTTTGGAGAAAGTTGGCTTGAATTTTCAGTATAATAAAAAAGCAATCGAAAGCAATGAAAACACGGAGAGAATTTAATCTAAAAGAAATTGCAATCAGCAGAATAAAGTGGTGGATCATCCAAGTTTAAATTTAAAAGGATTTAGTGGACTTTCACCATTCGTGCCTTTCACTTTAACGACTTATTCCCACTTTGCTTCTTTTGTTTTTCCACATAAGAGAAAGGGGAAAACCGCAAGGCCCTGGTGTTGGTTGGTGGTGATGCTTTCCCCATATAAAACTCTATGATTCCCATTGCTCAAAACCCTTCGCCACGGTTTAATTTCAACTCAACCGTAGGACCTCTTCTAGAGAAAGTTCTAAAAGACGGAAGCATTTGAATTTTATTTCTAAACCTGAAGAATCCTGGAAGTTTTCTACACATACAAACAGCAGTCGTATAAAGGCCGTTTCAGTGTTTGGGGCATTTGGTTTGTTAGCTTTTTAATGGAGAACGGGAAGTCCATAAAGTTTTCTCATTTAACTTTTATTGTTGCCAGAGTTGTTTTACTGTTTCCTATTTTCTCTATCTAAAGTTCTTTCACAAGCACTCCTATGGTAGAGGAAGGAAGGGAGGAAATGTAATTATAATTAAGGAAAGGTAGATACGTTGGGTGATCTAATTAACTCAATTAGGGTCTACTGGGATCTATTTTATGGGCAAAGGCCATTCATTCAATGTTCAGAATAGTCTTCGCAGGCCTGCCAAAGCGGCCGGAGACAAATGACAATGTCACCAATCCTCGTTTACATAAATAAACATAAGTCAGAGGGGAATCTTCCGTTCAGGGTGTCTTCTGATGTCAAATTACTAAACACTTATGATAAACATTTACGATAGGGACGTAATGATGCTCATTTTTCATCTCTCTTTTTCCAGGGCTCTACTTGTACGTGCTTGTGGTGCAGACGTTTATGGCAGAGAATATCAAACTCAGAGTCTACACTGCCATTGGCTGGGGTAAGTGTGTCATTTTCACAGTAATTAATGATAGGCTGGGACCCTAGAATAAAAATTAAGAGAAAACCGCGGACGGGAATGAAAATATCCATAAAATTTTTTAATTCCAAGAAATCCTAGATTGATACAATCATTCACACAAGTTTGTTTCCTGATTACATTTGTTATTATTAGGATCATTGACGCAGAACTGGTATTTTGTAACACACGGTTTTCCAGTACGTCCCAGGCATAGTTGAGCTATAGGCGTCGTGTATTCCTTATCGTTTGCGAAGTACTCTGCGTCTTGGTTACAGCCACAGACGTTACCATTGCATTCGAAACCTTGTCCGGTGTGGCATTCTTGAGTGCTCGTGCAAGCCTCGCCGTNACTCGTACAAGCCTCGCCGTAGAACTTTATGTTCGTACACTGTCCTGAGCCGTCATTTTGTTTCCCTGAGGGGCAGACGCATTTACCACTCTTGGGGCTACAGAAGGCGCCACCGGCACATGGACTTTGCATATACTTATCGTTTGAATCGAAGTATCCGCATTTACGGTCAAGTGGAACTAGGTTAGCCCTGCATTCTGTTTTCCACAAAGCCAGAACCAAAGTCAACATCAGACATTTCGAAACCATCTGAAAACATCAGCGGTTATTAGATTCTTAATAGAAAATTAAATATATTTCAAATATACCATTCTGGACTTGGGTACAAAGCTCACGTACAAAGCTTGCTACTTTTCGACTGAACTGACGATGTAGTACGGTATAAAATACGTGTATTAAAGTGTCTGCGGTTAATTTAACCGTTTTTTCTTTCGTCAAATCAATTTAAAGAGTAATTTATAGCTTTCCTATAATAAATGAGCCTAAACTCCTTTTGTAAAGTTAACTTAACCCAATTTGAATTAAGACTACACAAATTAAAATTAAATTGGATAGCAATTAATCTCTAACTGAAAAGTGAGTTCCACTAGAAACAGACGGACAGACAAGGGTTGAATAACCCCCACCCGGTTGTACGCGGACCCTAATTAATTAAGTAAATTAGTTCCATTTTACATGCCTGATAGGAAGGATAGTCTCTGGCTTGTCAATTCATCATAAGCTCCTTTGACCTAATTTAATAGGTTTGATCCTAATAAAATCTGGCATGAAAACGGAAAAACGGGAAAAGACTTTCTCTTAGCGAAAGGAAGTGCTTTAAAAGATGTCCGAAAAGTCCAAGGTCCGAAAAAGAATTGGTGAAAACACTACTTTTTGGATGACAGGAAACAATAGGAGAAAGTCTGATCATAAAAGTAAATTATTTCCGTGGGTCTGAGAGTCCCATGACTCAAGTGCCACTTTCTCCACTTTCCCCTTCTGCCTGATCACCATGAGTCGAGCTGACATTTCATTATAAGGCCCCTCCCTGGGTGAAAGTCAGGGGAACCTCGATGTCACTTCAGATCTTTACTCTGTCCCTCCAAAGTCCCATTTGGGAATCGCTAATAACTCAACAAAAACACAATTAATTCCACACGTCCGCAGACATGATGGAGGGCTAACAATTTAATCATTGCACCCTCTGATGTCTCCGCTTCCTCTAAGCCCAAGACTGCTTGTCTTGTCTGTTCCTCAAGTGCTAATGAAGTTTCACTTTGTATTGACCAATAGGAATCCCTCTGCTGATCATGGTCGTGTGGTCGATAACAAAATGGTTGACACACACCATTACCCCTCTGGATCCTATCGAAAGTGTAAGTCCTGTCCAGCTAATGCCGCTTTCTTCTGCCAATACATTTCACGTTCCTTTCAGCTTAAGCTTCTGTCCATTTTATTTCATCCTGCCGACTGTGCAAAAAAGTAGTGTGAAATTCCCATTTCGTTAGAGTTACACTTGTCCTTTTCTTCATTTGAGAGGGGAAGATACACTGCTCAGCGACAGCAGATGCCATCCGAAATGTCACACGTCCGACGACGTCTTTTTGCGGGTAGTAAAACACAAGCGGAAAACATTAATTTCGGGGTGTGCTTCGTCATCTGGGTAGTTTGTGGTCAGCCCGCTTTCACAGAGTTAACTGGCACTTCATTTTCACGATTTTACTGCTCTGCTGGTAGTCTTTGCTCAAATTCCTCAAGAATCAAAACAAAAGCAGTGGTAAAGGCTCAAATTGAAAGAGATAATTTTACCCAAGCTTTTGTTGTCAAAATAATAGTAGAACTGTTGTGACTGTTTTAAAATTAATTGCCAACCCATATGCCATTTCCGCAACAGGGAATCCCTATGATTTCACTTATGCCGATTTATTGCCAAAAAATTTCTGCACAAAGGCCAAAATATGAGTTCCCTGTTTGTGACTTTAGATCGTTCATCATTTCCTACTAAAGAGACTTTCTCCCCTACGCTTTCTCCGCTTTTGTTTATCTTAAATGCTGGCACAGGATTGTCTGGATTTTGCATAATTTGATTACTCCTTTCCCGAGCAATCAAGCGCATGAAATGTAAATTCCTGGTCAGTGGAATTAATCATCGAATATGAATTCCAGGAACATGTTGCTGTTGGAGAAATCGACCCTGACTTCCAGGTCACTTGTTTCGTTGGAATGACAGAGGATGTCTACGACTGGATCTACAAAGCACCAGTATTCCTCTGCTTGTTTATGAATTGTATTTTTCTTTTCCGCATCATGTGGGTAAGTTGGAACAAAAGGAGCTGGAAATGAACCGGGGTTTAATTTAGAGCGACTTGTTTACATCGTCCTTTGATTCGATGTCGGCTTGAATCAACAAGGCTAGACAAGGCCTCTGGATTTTTAATTAGCAGCCTGGTTTGTTGATGTTTTCTTTCATGTTTGTAGGTTCTTATTACAAAGCTCCGGTCTGCAACTAGCCCTGAGACGCAGCAGTCGAGGAAAGCAGCGAAAGCGCTGATTGTCTTGATGCCATTGCTTGGGATCACGTACGTTTTCATCCTAACTGGGCCAAGGAAGCTACCGACTTTCGAACATCTCAGGGCACTCCTCATCTCTACACAGGTACTGTCACATAGGGGTTTCACGGGTAATTGAGTCCAGGCAAAGTCTGGAAAAAGTCCACCGACAACTGAACAAACAGAGTTACATATAAATTCCATCATTGCATCCCTGTTTTCTACTTTCTCCAGGAGGGGTGAAAGTCGAGGTAATAAATCAGGGCTGATAAAACTCTTTTAGTCAGCCTCAAGTCCTTTGCTGTTTCTCGTTCTCAACCCTGCAGCATATAGGATACAATTTAAGAAATAAGGATTAGACGATGAAGACGATTTCTAATCTCCGGTAGGCAAAGTAACGCTCCTTATTTTCCATTTAAGCTCAGGTTCTTCATCAAATTCAATCTACGCATGGAAGGATTCGATGATGAAAAGTGTATCCGTCGAGCAACGAAGATGCGCTGCTTGGTCTTGTTCGCCCGTTCCCTTTTAGATCGAAAAGTGCTCTGCCCCACATTCAGAATGGAATTGGTTTTGTAATAATTCTTGGAACTGTTGGTTCAATTGTCATGTCAGTTTAGGCAATGGGAATGGATGGAATTGGTAGTGGTGTCAGAAACTTGAGTAAATAAACAGCATTTGGTGAATAACAACGTTTGCTCTCCTGTCATCTACCTGCCACAAATATCCATCAGAATATTAAATGGGTTACTGGGAATATGGCCAGAGTGAAAGCATGTTTTCGTAAATAATTGATAAAGTTAGCATATTGATGTCTCAAAAGCGTCATCAATCATCACTCCTCTCCAGGTTGCAATCAATTCCACCGTAATGGCAAATGTAAACAGAAAACAACCTTTCCATCCATTGCATTTATCGAGAGAGAGAAAGTTTTCTCATAAAAGTAATGAAAGTTCAAGAACCAATTACCCGTATGATAAAAAGTTTTCTTTTTCCAGTTCATAATTTCACACCAGAGTCTGGGTTCAACGCCATGAGAAAAAATTCCAAGTTTTCGTTTGTGAAAAAGCTCTCTTGTGTGAATCACAGACTGTGAGCCAACATAACACGTCGGAGCTTGTTATTTGAAAACTTTCATAATGACGAAATTCTTGAAAGCTCAGAACATGAAACAAGAATGCTTCTTACGTCAAAGCCCTAAGGTGTCGACGACTCAATTTGCTCCAGTTAAAATGACATTTTAGCACCTTCATACCAAATTCTAAAGGAAAAGCACCTTTTGTTTTCAACGCCGTTCTGAAACGTCTCTCAAAGTTTTGATCCTTCTCAACTTTAGAAAAAAGTTCTTTACTTGTCACTGCCAATAAAGATTTGATGATTTGTATACCTCCTTTTCAGGGTTTCCTCGTCGCGCTTCTGTACTGTTTCCTCAACGGCGAAGTCCGGATTGCTCTGCGACACCGTTGGAACAGACTCGATTGTTGGCAATTCGGGAGTCGTCGAAGTGGAGAGCAAAGACGAAAAGGTGGATGCTGCAGCGACATCTTGCATGTCGCCTGTTGCTGCTGCTTTTGCAACTGTTGCTGGAAGAAAGAGTCCAGTCGCCGTCGTCGACATAACCAATATGTCCGTGACCTCTCCCCCAACTCAAGATCCAGAACAGAAAGTAATTTTTTTGAGTAAGACGTCAATTGATTTGAGTCGCATGGAGTTTAATTACTATTTTATTTTCTATTCCTGTTTCGTTCTATAGCCAGTTTTATCATTCAGTTCAACACCTCAAATTGAAAAGCTAGCAGGCACACGTTTTTCATTTTTTCACGGTATGATTTCAATTCTGTTAAGGCAATTTTGATATTTCTCTGAAGACAGAAGCTAGAGGTAGAGGTCTTAATTGTAATCTTGTTTTTTTAGATCAGCAAGTCATGCTTACCGTAAGCGAGCTTCATCGTCAAGTGAAGTCACAACAATGAGTACCCTGAGTTGCTCTGGACAAACGTCCTTGAGCACTCTCCCATTCCTGCAACCTTTGAACCCAGCAGCGGCCAAGAGGCTATCGATGCTGTCAAGCTCACCAGGACATACATCAATGCATCACAGTGACACGGCACTACAAATCTAAAATGGAGGTCAACTCCTCAAGTCATCGTCAAAGATCTCAAGCAGCAAATGGTCAGGGCATCGTCAAATAGACCTTAAAAGCCGCTCTCCATAATAATACAAGTAGCACATCAGTAGAAACAAAAGAGAAGTTACGGCAATTTTGTGTTGGTCATTTTTAACTTTCACCGGTTTAATTTGCAAGTGGTTTTATTATTTTAGACGTGATTCATGTACCTGGTGTTAAAAATAAATGTGGTAAATGAGTATAAAATTGTCAAAAGTTCATTAGCTCACCGCTCGACCGCTCTCGAGCACATAGCGATGGAACTGTCTTCTTTGCATCGGTGAAAGAAAGAGAAAGTTGAAAATTAGAGACGAGAGAAAGCGCTTTAGTTGCCTCTGGTGAAAGCGAGTATCGATGGACAACGGGAAAAAGTTTTGCTTCGTAAATAAAATCTCTTAGAACGCAAGGTCAGGTCGAAATGTCAACTTTCAAATGAAGGAAAATGCGTTTAGTCCTTGTGACGAGAGAACTGTTGACCGTCGCTTTGTTCCTGCGAGTCATTCGATGCGATAATGTTGCCCCTGTTCAAATTGTGAGGTCAGGGGTTGAGAAAATCGGAGAAGATGCAAACTCAATCAAGTTTTGTAAGTCAAAGATCTGCCACTTGAAATTCACTAATACGCTTTTATTTTTAATTTGGCGTAAAACCCAGTTGTAACGGTCGAGAATCGAGGGAAGACGCCTGGAATCATTGGCTTAGGGATGGAGAAATGCTGCCAGACTGATGCCAACTCGGCTCTGCCTGATTGCAAAGTGAGCATATGGAATGATTTAATGTCCTTTGGCCAATGACCTTTACAAGCAGACTTTTGGTCCGTAGTCAATGGTACTCCAAACTGGACTACGAAGGGAATTACAACCTGGAGAAATCAAGAACGTGACAATGTGTTACACAAACCTTGTAATAATACTTACTAAACTGAATTTCCAGTAATCTACAGTAATCTTTTTTGGCAGTTTACTGGCAGGCAGGGAGAATGTTTGTTAAAGTTAAAATGGCGAGGTCGGGCTGATGACAAACTGTTCCTAAGCAAGCTCAGGATCCCCTTTGACACTTTCCCGACTCCCTTGAACATCTTCAGGAGGCTGGAGTCGCGTAAGTAGGAGTTTGGAATGTCGTTCGTAATTAGTCAACTAACTGCCGTTTCTTGTCAGGGTGGTCACCCAGTGGCTGTCAGGTCGTGGCTCAAGACCCTGGGATAGAATGCCAGTCTGTGAATTGTCTCCTGAAATATTCAGGCTTTAGAAGTTTCTACAATCAGACGGTAGGCGGATGTCAATCAACCCCGACTTGTGTTAATTTGGCGACATTGACGCCAGAAATGGAGAAGGTGTCGCATGTGGTAAGTGCCGTTGACACTGGTTCATGGACACACCAAGGAAGTGGTGAAGGATCTGAAGGTTTAATCATACCGACTGGAATATCAACTTTTAGATGCTCTCTCCCATCTCGAACAAATGTAAAAACATCAAGACGGACTTGAGCTTTACAGACAGGCTCAAGGGTTTGCAAGATATTGTCGAAGTGTCTACTTTGTCCTTCCCTAAATATCCAATCGTGAGTTACAGTAATGCAAAATCACTGGAATTTAGTCACGTTTGTAAAATGTATTTTTTTCAGAATGTAAAGTGCGTCCACGGTCATCGTAGCGGTGAGAACAAAGTTTGCGTCTGTGACCCTAGCTGGATATCGAAGGCATTCCCTGACAAGGATTTCAATCCACAGCGAGACACGTACATCATGTGCTACCAACGAGCTGACGGGGCTGCGACTCATATGGCTACTTCGTCGCTAATCGTATATGCTGAATGTTACACGACTCTATGGTTTTACCCCTATTGAATTGAATTTACAGGTGCTACTTCTAATGCTGCTGGTGGTCATCATTGTCCTCCTTGTTTACATTCCTTGGGCATGTCGGCGCTACCACGCCCGGCGGAAGTTTGAATCCATAAGCTCCGAACTAGCGTCGCCACCATCACCGCCAGCATCCCCAGCTCCATCTGATGTGTCCGTGGCGTCTGAACAGACACGACTCATCCCAGCTACTCAATCACGTTCCAAACCAAAAATGATGGTAACATTATCTCAAAATGGCGTCGAAGAGGTGCTTTAAATTTCCCCATATTCAGGAATTTTCAAACCTAGTGAGAGATGAGAAGACTGCACATCCAGTGCCGTCCCATAGCAAACACACGCAGACAAAGCTTCTTCAGTATCCTGGGGGCTTCCAGTTGAAACCATCGTCATCAATTACTCCAATCCAGTCAACGTCAAGTGCAAACACAGCAGCTTCTTCTGATGACTTAGGAAGACAGTGGTCAATCCCCGATACCCAGGAATACGTCCCTTGCAGGGAATCAGTGTCCAATCGACTCTTAGTCCCATTGGAATGCTCCGTGTCCACTGAAGCGTTTCCTCGACGAATGGAACCGTGTAAGTGTCCATCGTGTTGCCAAGGTGGTCAAGAAGGACTCCAGCCTTTGATCAGTGTGAGGGTTCACACTCCAGACAGGAATAGGAACACAGTTGTGACTGTTCGGAAGTTCACTGGTGACGAGACAACTACGTGTTCCGAGGTGAGTGACATTTTGCGGCCATTAGCTATTTCTACCTGTGACCAATTTGTCTGGATTCTGTGTCTTGTAGCTACCCCCACCGGCGTGTCTATCATCCCCGTCCCGCTTGCTCATGGAGACGATGACGAAGCGATGGAAACAAGAGTTAGACGATGTGATGAACTCTTTGAGGCTCGGTGTTTATTCCCCAGCAGCAGACTCCAGTTCTTCCTCATCCACGACTCAGGTCTGGAAAGAAGATGAGGAAGATGGCTTACAGAGCGACGTGGCCTTGAACAGATCGACTAAGAAAAGTACATTCTGGGCTCCGA
>VNWY01000803.1:0-28340 GCA_009869845.1 Pseudachorutes palmiensis | reverse complement strand
TCACGGCAATTCTTACAATTTCAATACAGATTTTAGAACAGAATTTGGCAGGGTCTGAAATTTTTACTTTCACTGTCCACGATGGCTTTCAGTTTAACACTCCCACCATCGCCACATCTAATTAATTCCAAGAGATTCATCGCCCTGGTCCACTTTGCAAATTTCAAGTGGCATTAAATCATTGCATAAAATTCCTTTTGTTCCTTTCCGTTATTTCCGAATGCGCAGAATCTTTTCCCGAGAAAGGAGCTAGTGCCACTAGGGAAACATTGATCGGTGGGCCCATCTCCAAAAACCTCCACTTTCCCAAATAGGAAACTTCACTGCCTACAATGTCTACTTTTCTTACCCAAAAAGAATCCTGCTGGCCTTATAAAGAATCCTTTTGCTTTATACTCTAACGAAAGAAAAAAGGATAAAGAAAAAGAACAATCCATTTCCACACATGTGAATTTCTCTGAGATCTTTTCATCTCCAATGGGACTTCCTTTAGACTTCCACGAGAGATCTTTCAGTTTTTTTTTTCAGGAAGAAAGGCAAAGGTTTCAACTGTAATCTCTGCTTTCACCAATTCAAACTTTTTTTATGAATAATTTCTTTTTATTCCACTTCCGGTATGGGAATGTCACTCTGTTTTATTTAGGCTGAAGTCAGTTGATGAAAAACATGAAGAATTGTAAGGTTAAAATCATTAGAATATCCTGCTGGCCTTATAAAGAATCCTTTTGCTTTATACTCTAACGAAAGAAAAAAGGATAAAGAAAAAGAACAATCCATTTCCACACATGTGAATTTCTCCGAGATCTTTTCATCTCCAATGGGACTTCCTTTAGACTTCCACGAGAGATCTGCGAGCTTTTTTCAGGAAAAAAGGCAAAGGTTTCAACTGTAATCTCTGCTTTCACCAATTCAAACTTTTTTTATGAATAATTTCATTTTTATTCCACTTCCGGTATGGGAATGTCACTCTGTTTTATTTAGGCTGAAGTCAGTTGATGAAAAACATGAAGAATTGTAAGGTTAAAATCATTAGAAGCGGAAGGAAGTCGTTTTTCTAAATGTGATTGTGTGGTGGCGGTGGTTGAAGTAGGAAAGAGATACAACATTAGACAGAACATTATGACTTTTCAACATGCTTTGGGGGCACCGTGCTGCTGGTAAGGTCTAAGGAACGCCGCGTGTATAATAGGATTTCCAAACGAAAAAGTTTCCCCCCACCGGCGTCGTCTAATCTGAAAGGAGTGGGACCGATTTCGGATTCCCTGCCAATATAAGTCTGCCATTAAGTGCAAAGATCACGTAAAGGACTTCTATCTCGTTCGCCAGCATCATCACTCCAAAGACGCTTTTCATGAAATATACTACGCTTCTCCAGGCTCCATTTGCATTCACTAGAGAGGAAAGGCGGGGGCTCTTTGTGTGTCAGATTTCAACAATCCCATTGTTACACAAGATCGTTCCTCATTCAGATATTACAATGACAGAGTCATTGTTCAATTGTCTTTGCTCGGACACGCGATGAAGCTAATTTATCATTTCCTTTAAAAATCAGAGCAAAACGAAACTGCTAGAGAGTTTATATAAGTTAAAGTTAAAATCTGTTGATGTTACGACCAGATTTTTTCAACATGGGGGAAGGGTTTTGTTCCTGCTACGCGAGGCTACTGTTGATTGTTCTTTGCGTTCATAGAATCACGCAACGTCAACAACATCATTTACACTAGCGATTTTTGCTGTTTTCCTTAAACGTGGTGGAATTTATGCACAAGGAGCATAAGGAGCAAGGAAACGGTAGGGAAAAAAGTGTGTATTTTCCATTTTTGTTTCGAAGCTATGGCAGCATATAGGAAGATGGCTTTGTGAAATATGCCTTTGGCCTAGCTCCTTGGTATGCAGAGTAGGATTTGGCCATTCTTCTGTATTCCAATTGGACGTCCTAATAACTCCAGTTCCCGAACTCTAAATCTAACTCGGTAGAAAGAAGGAGAAAGTTTAATGGTAACTGAAAGTGGAGTCTGGCTCGTGTGTCTCCCTGATCACTTCCCACAGTTATTTATGCAGTTAGTTATCCTAGCTTTTCAGAGTGAAATGTGGGTTCTGAAGGAAACTTACTTTCATTTTAAGGAAAAGTGGAATTTAGTGAAGAAAATAAAATACGAGAAGAGAAAGTCCATTTTCCCCACCACACTGAACCCTTACTATTTGAACAACAGAAGAAGAAGACTCACAATAATATACTTTCACTCGCATATTTTCACTACAAGAAACTTAGTCACACTTTCCCTGCCTTCCTCCGGCCCCTCTACTCGTAATTTTTAAAGGGAAAGAACCTTTAATTACATTACATTGGCTTTGCTCGAGGAGAGAAATAAAAGGCCTATTCCAATAAACTAAAACAATGCATAATTAAGTGTCGGATCCAACACTAAATTAATTAACTCGATTCCTTCTCTTACTGAACAACGACAAGGAAGAAATAGGAAGACCTGTTTCTTAGTATTTAAATCCCGGTTTATAAATATTACTTTTTCAACTGACGTCAAAATTGTAGTGCTAAAAATTGGCGAAATTTAGTGTCTTGGATCTGGCACAAGCGGAAGTTTGGCAAAAAAAAAATTTCATCTTTTTCCGTGTAATCTAGGCGGAAAATGGCATAACTCATTTTCGGGTGACTCGGAAAAAGTAATTACGGAAGAAACCAAGACTTTTCTTTACAAATGGAAAAATTAGAACTTGGAATTTATGGAAGGTTCTTTGCAGCTTCGTATTCCGAGGTGACACGGGCCCTTTTTCGCTATTAAAGTTTTCTTTTTTTTTTGCATTTCAAGGAATCTTTTGCAAAAATCTTCTGCAGTTTTACATAAATGGACTAAATTTCGTTCTAGTTTTGACTAAAAATTCATTTAGGAAACTTACCGGATCGAGGCTTAGGTTATAGGATGCCAGAAACTGTTGATTTAACTGTCAAACTGGATTTTTGAAACACTTTATAATGAAATTAAACTTAATTAAACAAGTTAAAAATCAAACCAGAAGGGACTTTGCTTAACTTTTATTTTTACTTTTCAGGATCAGCAGGAGTGGAATATTTGGAAATCCAAATGGCGGCTAAGGAGGAGAAACTCACCCCGAAGGGGACCCTTGGACCCAGTGTAAGTCCCTCTTTACGTAATATAGTTCAAGGGGCCTTTTGCTCTTATGAAAAGGCCCTGTTCTGCACGTCCTTGGTTATTCAATGGAGGTCCAGAAATAACGGAGTCCTTAAAATAGTTTGTTCTTTTTAAGGGACGCTGTTAAAAGTTGCAGTTAGGCCGAAGGATGACCCAATGAAGGACCCAAGGACAGAGTCATAAACCAAGTGTTAAAAAGGTAAGAATTAAAAAGAGAACAGTTAGGGTCAACTATAGGAAAACTGTAGCAAAACCTACAGCGATTTTATTATTAGAACACCCTGGACAAAAGAAAAGCAAGCAGAGGAATAACCCTTGTTTGGATTTTTTAGAAAGGTCAAGGAGGTGTCAAAGGAGTCGTGCTCAAGTTGTATTTCGGGTGTCATAAAATCAGCTAGGTAAGACAAGAAGGATTGTAAAAAGACAACAATAAAAAGCTCCTTCTTCTTTTTAACAAAATAGGATTGATTCGAAGATTTGAAGATACGAAGCTGAAGTCAGTCCCTTGGTTGCTTTCATCCTGTGCAGATCTCAATTTTAAATTTTATTATAAATTGTTCTAAAATTAAAATTATTTGTGCTCCCAGGCTGCTCAAGATTTAATTTGGATCTATGTCTGAAGGTAACTTTCCCAGAAATTGGATTTCATTTTTTAGTTTTGATTCATGGTAGAACGCCACCTCCATACGAAATTAGCTCATAAGGGCTCATAAGTTTTTTTCTTTGTCTCACAACTTTCACCCAAAGGAAAGCCTTGTGAAAGGAATTTAGTATCAAATTAGAGAAAGCAAAGGAGAATAGATGGGAGGTAGGAGTGTAAAAAAGAAGGAGGATTGATCCTACCTTTCTCTTTGGAGGCTGAGGAATAAATCAAGGCCCTTATCAACCACCTTTATTACGACCGCACTGACGTTTCCAATTTTCAAACTAAAATTCATGTGAATTTTTACCAGTCCTTACCAGCTCCTGGCATCCTAGGAGCAATCTGAATTGACTTATCTTTCTAGGGAAAAAGAAATTACGAAGAGTGAGGAGCTTGTATCTGTAGCAAGGCATAATTCATCCTTTCGTTTTTCCATTGGCTGTGGAAAGTAAGGGTGACACCCTGGGCTCACTTTGTATTCTGAAATCGTCTTGAGGCGGTGGAAATTGCTTGTCGGATTAAACGAGGGGAGAAAGTCTCAGCCCTTCAAATGGAAAAACTAGCCCTTTCAAATGCAATATAAATGAATTTTCAACTTGGAGACTTTCAAACCGCTAAGTTTTGGGGAATTCTTAACCTTTCCTTTATTAGGTTTAGATAAATTCCTCCATTTTTATATTTCCAAAGTGCCATTGCGAACTGCTTTATTTTCCAAGGTGAGAATAATGATGCAAAAATCCTGGCTACAGGACGAGTCAATCCCTGAGATTTTAATCAGAGAATGAGGCAAGGAGGGCATAATGCAATGGCTAAAATTCCCACTGCGCTGGGTCCAGTTTTTCCTTAAGAGTCAAGTGCATTGCTACTACTTCGTCATTAATCTTCAAATATGTAAATCATCTTCATCATTACAACCCCACATTTTTTGTTGTCTTTAAAACTTGATTTTTGGGATTTATATTCGCGCATCCGCATCCCTCCACTTTAGACCTTGACTAGTCTGGTTTTCCACCTCCAAAATTCACGTGTGCAAATTAATTAAAACCAAATACAAATGGCTATCAATCTTACTCCCGACGGAGCTTGTCGTAATGTTAAAATACTCAGAAAGTATAACTTTGTCGCCATTCAATTAAAAATTAACACAATCTAAGGTTAAAGGGTACAACCAAAGGTAATTGCTCCAGCTCGTATTGTACTGTCCTTCCACATTGTTCTCTGGAGAAAATAATCCCTCCGATTCCAGCACACTTGGATCGTAGTGTCGGAACTTTCTCCTTCGTGTTGTGTTTAGTTTGTGAAAACTTTTGAAGATGGCTCGATCGTCTAGAGTCTGCTTTCACCCGAAATACTTTCTCTCCTCAGCTTTCACCTTTTATCACAATAAGCTTGTGTACTCGTACCGAATAATTAATAATTTAGTAACTCTTAATAAGCTCAAGTGACAGCTCAAGATGGTTAACGTATTTGGAATGTCCAATCAGGAATTCAGGTGTAAATTGAAGGTAGAGTTCACACAGTTAAAAGTCTCATTCCCACCCTTAACGGCCTTACGTTGAAGATTATTTTTGGTAACTTTCCCCAGTGCTGGAGTTACAGTAATACAAATATTGCAAACTTTGATGACAAGAATGGGGCTGAGACACGCAGATCGGAGGGAGTAGCATCTCCTGACAAGTAATCATAATAACAATCGAGTGTAATTTAATATCATTTCAAAAGTACAACAAGGAGAAATACGGAGAATTATGTTTTTACTCGATTGAGGCTAGAGAGAAAGTAGAGAAAGTAATGACATTGTCATTGACTCAATTTATTAGGATTATTTAAACTAACAGCAGTCCTTAACTCGCCGGATAAATTTTCGGTAATTTACCTTGAATTTTTTTAACAGTTTTTCCCAGTTATCAGAAAGTTTTGTCTTCCTGAGTTTTCCTGTAAAAACTCTAAAGTTTTAAAACGAAAGCTCATTAATTTAAATTAACCTTGGCTTGAATTATTCCTTCTGCACATTCTACTGGACAAAACCTGCTCTTAAGACTGCCAGATTCACTTTCACTTGGTCCCTATTTATCATAATTTGCACATTAGTCAGGACAACTTGAAATTCCCCAAGGGGGAAGAATACGTCTTCTTTTATTGCAGCCTATCCAAATCCGCCCACCTGCTGACTCGATAACCATGTCACTCTCCACTCCTTCTTTGCCTTTGTGACAATTTTTGCAAATCCGAATTTGCACATTAGAATGATGATAAATGGGACAAGGATTGAGATTGTGATTCCTCTATGGCCCTTTGGTTTTAATTTGATAATGGAATTAGAAGATCCCACTGCATAAGAGCAACAGTTACGACGACCCTAAAATCTAATGACATCCAATCTCCTGCAAGTCTAATTTCATTAAGGAAAAGGAACTTTCTCTCCTTGTAACTTTCACTTCATTAATGACACTTTGATTTTAACCTTGCAATCAAATCACAAGCTACTCCAATCCCTGGTTTGAACATACGGGATTAAATGTTTTCCTTTAGACCTTTGGACAGGACACTTGGGTGCTAGGCTTTTGGATTAAAAACATGGACAGAAATTCCATTTCCGGAGAAATGATCCCTAGGACCATTTCCTACTAGAGAAAAATGGAGAAGAAAGGAATGATGAAAGTTTCCCTCATACTTTATCCATCCGCATGGCCCATAGAACAGATTACGAAGACCGATTTTTCATTTGCAATGTACAACAGAGCAGTTGGATTTTAATATTTTCTTCTGCGTTTTGATTTATTTCGCAACACTACCCATGTTAACAGAAACTCGTCGTTACTCAATTTAAGCCTTAGTTCACATCATTAAAATGATATTCGGGAAATGCACTTTCCCAGGCAAAAGAATTGCATTTGCTATTTCAATTTGCGCATTTCAAAATATTTGCACGTTTTCCTCAATACAGATTTAGAGCTGGTGTCTTTTCGAATGGATTCTTCGGCCATGAATCTCCCTATCTTTATGTCAAATCTTGTACTGAGTTTTTTGGGAAGTGATACTTGGCCAATTTATTGCTATACAGTGGTGGTACTCGCACTGCCAGTGCGGTTGGCCAAAGTGAGTTTTCTACCAGTGGATTCCTAACGCCCATAAATCCCTGTGGAGACAGGAATAAAGCATATTTTTAGAGAAGATTTTTGGGCAATAAACGCGTAATTCCAGTGACAACGTCATGCCTCACTGCCTTTAGATTCATTCTTCCCAACACACAAAATTCCGAAAGACGTTGGGACCAGGCGGAAGCTAATCATTGCCAAATTCTTCATTCCAAACACTTTCCTTTTTCATCAGACAAAAGAAGAAGGCTCAAGCTTAGTAATAAAAAGGGAACCTAGGTCATCCTTGCTTAGCTTAAGCGCCACTGCATTTCTCATTTTTCAAAAGCTGCTGATGACATTCGGTTGACGTCAGTTTCTGAGGGATTGTCTCATCGTAAGGTGGATTTTGTTTGGTTTCCTAATGGGCAATCCGACTGTCTGGAATTCGGAACAATGAAGCCGCAGTTATTGTTGTGGATAATGGAAAAAGTTACGGGAGGAAAATGTAATTTCCATTGCACAATTCATCTCGATTCTCGATAGCTTTCACTTTCACCGTTTACATTCCTGACTGAGGCTGCGGCTGGGGACAATTCAATGGGAAGATCACTTGTTAAGTTACCTAAACTCAGCCATCTCCACTCCTTGGCTACCCTCATGATTGTCGACGGGAAGAAGAAAAATCCATGGTTTAATGGCCATGAATCAAGGTTATCAAGAATGCTTTTTTCATCATAAGCTCACATTCAATATGCTCCTTACACAAAGTCTAAAATCCACCATTACAATATGCAAAAAATAAAATTACACGCAAAACTACAAATAATGCGCTTGCAATTCGACGTATTTGGAGATTTTAAGAAAGCTTCTTGCAGAACTGTTTTGATTCTGATTTTCTCTAGAACTGTTCGTAAGGCGTTGAAATTGTGTTAGAATTTCCATTAAGCAGTGTGAGTATTTCATCTCAATTTTTAAGCAATGCTGATAAAGTTGGTCCAGTGACAGACTTTAATCTTCCTGAGTAGCTTCAACTTTTGCAATTTTTTGGATGATTTATTACTATCCTTCATTCCCTAAAATCTGGAGCTCTGAGCATCTGCTTCAATTCAGTCGATGTTGTAAGGCGCTTGAATGGATTTCAAGTCGTTGCCCTTGTGCAATTTATGGCCATCCCACCGGGAAGGCCGCTGATTAACAAACATCAAAACAGTAGTCCAACCACTTAATAAATTCGCACAAAATTGCATAATATCTCCATCCTATTACAAAAGGGAAATACATCCCTCTCTGTGTTTTTTTTACAATAAGAGGGTGAACCTTTAGGGGTTTTATGACCTACTCTTGAGTGTCCCATTAAATCCATTTAATGTCCATAAGGGAGACAAAAGGGGACATTGAGGCACGTGGTTTTGGGCAAGGTCAGTCAAGGCTGTGGAGATGAAGATCTCAACAATCGGGGATAAATAGGCAGTAGGCCCATAAAGATTATCTTCCCCCTATGCTAAAGGGTTGGATGTTAAATGCTTGTTACAGGAGGAGAAAGCCATTACAGAAGATCATAATCATGGATTTATTGAAGGGTTTTCTCGGTTTTAAAAAAAGGGAAAGTAATTCTAGTGTATTTTGCATTAGCATGAAATGTAAATTCTTCCAAATTAATCTTCTCTCTCATTTGGAGTGGTGCCTAATTAAATCATGCAGTTTTATCGATCCAGCCCTCAACCACCCAAGCACATGGAGGAAATGTCATGGAATTGGTAACAATTACGTTCTTCAAATGTCAGTGGTGAAAGTAGAGTGGTGAAAGCATATCAAGTTACAAGAATTGGTCAACTTGTGATGATCAATAGGCAACTAGAGCTCATTCATCAAAGCATGTGTGGAAAAGAAACGACGCTTGTTTTAGCGTTACAAACTTTTATAGGAAGTGGTGAAGCTGAAAGATAGAAAGAACTTTTATGTTGTAAGGGAGATGGGGGAATAAAGAGGGTGGACTGGCGAAATCCCCGAGAAAGGAACTAGATGTACTCGCGGGAGAAAGCCAAAGAGAAACTTTTTCGGAGTGGGAAAGGATGCTTTTGTCCCGGTCGCTTTTGTTGGAGTTCAATTTGGCAACCTCGAGCAGGAAGGGTGGGCAGCTCAATGCGATTCTCAAGAACTTTCTTCCTCCTGCTCTATTCATCATCCTACTTTCAATTTGCGTAAGAGCTAAATGCAACTTCCTAAGGAAATATGCGAAAAATGTAAACTGATCAGGATTTAAAAAATCGGAATGATCATTAGATCAGATTAGAAGGTGAGACAAATTCCAACTTTCTTTAAATGAAAATATCCCAAGAATCCAGAAATTCTGTTTAGTCTGGCGTGAAACTGGACCAGTGCCCTTTTGGTTTTGATATTTTGTTATTCTGTTGAAAATGATTTGAATTGAACTGGAAGAAGGGGAGTTTGAACTGCCTTTTCATTCTCCGCTGGTTACTCGTTTCCCTCTGTGCTTTTAGTTCTGATTTTGATTCGTACGAGGCAACAGGCCCCTTGCCAGAAGTCTCGTAAATGCTACTCCACAGCCCATTTTGCTTTCTCCAAAATTCACAAACAGACGCCTTGGTCCATTTCCCTACTTTTGGAGCTTATTGCTTCAACAAAAATAGAGAAAACTGCGTCCCTAACCTTTCTCAATGACTAGGTCTTTTCCCTTTGTTTTTACGATAAGAATGCACTTCTTTTTATGCGCCATGAAAAGGGTTATGATTATTGCCTCTTAAAAGTCAATAATGAGAAGCACAAATTGTTAAAGGCAGGCTCGTAAACAGTGCAAGGGAAAACAATACCAAATCCAACAATGGGGAAAGCAAGGGAAAACAAATTCATATTTGCTTAAATTGTATAATTTCTACGCCGTTCAGAAAATTCTGGCTTTGGCAGAAGATGATTTTTCTATTTCTCAGGTTAGAGACGCATTTTTTCGTTTCACTTTTTGTTGTTAATTGATGAGGCTGTAATTTTACCGCGTGTGTGACTTTTGCAAATTGCTTACGCACCTCATCAGCGGAGACATAAAGACCAGCTCATAAAACTGAATAGAACGTGTTTCATGAGGCTGCTAACACGACAACATTCCTGTCATAAAATGGCACTCAATAATTTCTGCATTACCCCTCATGAAATCAGACACGTTCGAAATAGGCCTAGAAATAGTTTTCTACGAGCTTATTAATGCTGCAAAATTTTAGCATCTCCTTTCTCCCTTTGTCTAGCCACTAATGAAAAGTTTCTGAGGAAAGCCCATTAATATCAATATCTATTTTCTATTACACTACTACGGGAAAAGGCGAGACGCGCCGTGGCCGTCCATAATTCACGTCCTTGTCTCCTTTTTCCTAAAGGAAAGGAAGCTAAAGAAGCAGAAGAGATGAATTGCCTTTTGCATTTTCCTAAGCTATCGCTAAAAGAAACTTGTAGCAGCACTGTGCAGTTTTTTTTACACAACCAGATTGAATAAGGACACGAGCCAAGGCGGTATACCACCGCGGCGGCGAGTCAGAATGAACTAGTGTAACCCAGACCAACGGAACAAGTCTAAAAAGCGCAGAAAAAGAGGATGAAGGGTGTAATTTTTGTTCTGATTTATGGACCCATGCATTCCCCATTAGGCTAATAAAGCCCTCGTACCATAATGAGAATCCAAAGAAATCAGCAGTAGTGGGGAAGCTATAGGGCTCCCACTTTCTCCTATTGATTCCTACCAAATGCCCACTTTCACTGGGCTCACCTTCCCTTGGAATTTCACTCCAATTAGTCACCCGGACAAGGCTACACCGGACCATTATTTAGTCGATCACATGCAATGTCCCTCATCCACAATTCGCAAATGAAATGCTTTTCTTCCCTATGGATCCCACCCACCCACGCATCTCCGAAATCATTCACTCTCTCAATTCTTGGCCCAAGTTTGTAATAAAAATAAGAAAATGGAAATTGTACCTAAATAGGACTGACCTGCAATGGCCATCCATGGGTAGAACGTATGATTGGCAGATTGTTGTAATTGAGATGCTGCCTGAGATGAGACGACTCCATTGTTGAGTGAACAAGTAGCGTTCCAGGAGGTGAGAGATCGGGAAGGACTCGTTGGTTCGACTGTTGGATGACCTGGCGCATAGCGACCGTCAGGCGTGCATACTGCAGGGCGAACAGGGACGCCGGTACTGGACCCAGTTGAGCCACCGCTCCCACCGCTAGATGTTTGCCACCCACCGCTGGCAGCGGTGTGAGCGGCTACACTACTTCCGGTGCTGGCGCTGAGGTCTTTGGAGGAGTACCCGTTGCTCTGATCCTTGCAGTCCAACTTGTATTGTTGCTGAGAGTCTTGGAGGCTCGAGGCGCCGTAGAGCTTGCAAGCCGCGGCGGTGGCGTCATACGGAGAATCTTGAGGGGCCCGTGCCTGGTGATGTTGTGAGTAGGGTGACATCCCGAGACCAATTGGGAAGCGGTAATTGTTCGGGTCAGAGGCCGAGGGGGTTCCGTAAAACCCACTCTGCTCGAAATAAGAGTTCATCATCTTGACAGGAATTGATGGACTGCTGCGGTTGGCTTCAAATCAAATAACAATTGTCCGAAGGTTTTAGAGTTTTTAGTTTTACTTGCAGTGGAGAAAGTTCCAATGATGCGAAGCTGGAGAAAACATGATCCCTTGAACTTGTCCTTGCAGTGTGTAATTTTTATTGACTTTTTACTGCTCATAAAAGTTTTTCGGGTACTTTTTACACGCCCCGCTCCAGCACCTGTTTTGTTTACACTTTCCAAAAACAAAATTTGGTTTACCGTTTTTTAAGCTGCTGCTCAAGTCACTATTGCCAAAAAAGTTTACGTATAATTTTTGGTTTGAATCCTCGTATACACTTGACTAAATGACTGGAATTTTTCGTATTTCTTCTCGTATACTTGAAGAGTTTAGAACACAATTGAGTGCTACTGTTTGGAAATTAATTGATTAATTCACTTGTACAACTTCACAGTCGCCGATGGTATTGTCAATTGCAAATAAAAAATATTTTCGATCGAAACCGACTTGGCGTCGGGTGAAAAATTTGCAATTCAACTACTGCTCAATTTCTCAATTTCAGCTTGCTATTTCAGCTCCTTACTTCTTAGCTTCCCTTTTCTGATGGTTTGTGTCGTATACTTTTGCTGGAGGAAGTTGGATTCCTTCCTATTGTTGAAACTGATCCGACTGGTTGAAGGTACAAGTGAAGAATGAAAGTGAAGAGTTGAGCCTCTCAAAATTTTTGTTGTGTGATGATGTTCTTGGCTCTGCTCCCTCCGTCGTTCGCAAGCACGTGAAGTTCAGAGACTCCACGGTTTCCACGTGTGCCTGGAAGAGCACAGCCAGCCTTCCCTCCTCGGTGGATTTAGGAAACGCGGATTTCGGAGTTTTACCCCAAACTACTACCCGCTTTCCACTGCTTCAGGAGACTGTCAGCTACCCCTAGCTTAGGAATCGGGAGCTAACGCTACGCTTCAAGCCGCTGCTACAAGAGAAAGCATCCAATGGAAATATAGCTTTGGAAATATAATCTCCTTCTTGCGCATTTCTCTCTGGGCCGAAAACCTCTGCTAAGCCCGATCCCTTTGGATCCCGAGCTGAGAGAATGCTTTCACAAAAAGGGAATACGAGCGACGCTCTGCGTCGGATAACGAAGACTTCTTCAGCACCACTGCTGCTCTGTTGCTGTTGATTTTCAAATCATTTTGTTCTAAATTTTTTAACATTTCTAAAAAGCTTTAGCATCTTTTGACTCTAAATCCGGAACCCAAAAAAGCCATTTCTCTGCAAAAGAGCAGAAACGCCAGTTGGAATTTTGGCATCCTTTTCCCTTTCCAGTTTCTCCCGAAATTTTTAGCTTTTCGTGATGCTTCTTTCTGGATCGCCCAGACTGGAGTGGAGGAATTGAATCATTGAATCCAATGAAGCCTTCCTTTCTGTCCTGTTTGTCTTCCCAAGTGCCCCTTCTCAAGTAGTAAATGAGCCCATGATTTTTATTTCATAGTGAAGATGACGATACAATAAGAGTAAATGGGAAAACCACTTTGAAACATAAGAAAAAGAAAATCATGACTCTTCTCCTCCGTCCTGCGAACTATTCTCATTCCCATTGTCATCAAGGCTAAGTGCCACTTCCTTCTTCTTTCAACAGAGCCCTGCCCTTGATAGACGTTGTGCTGACCACATTCTTGAGGTTGAGCTCCTGGCCCTGGACACACGATCGCCACACTTGTTCATCTCCATCAATCTTCTGCTCAACCGTAGACTTTCACTATCCTCATTTCAGCCCTCTCAAAAATTTCATTTCCTCGTCCTCCTGAAAAGAAAGTTTCTCCATTGAATGTTATTTCAAGACCCTTGTTTTGTTAGGATTTTAGTGGCGTGTCTAAAGGAAGGAACAAGTATAGGGAAACACAAACTTTTCCAAGGGAGAAATTCAGGACTACTTGTCTTTCATTTTATGACGAGACGAGAAGTCGCTGTGCTCCAATTTATGGGATCTTCAACATTTCATTCATGCTCACAAAAAGCTCAGCAGCGTCTCCCAATGATTCTTTTTTCGGAAGATTTCTTTTGCTTATTTCGTCTCCTCGTCTCTCTGACTCTTTCAGAGTTGACAATGTCAACGTCAAAGAGATCCCCATCTTAACAAGGACCATAAATTCCACACATTCATTTAGAACCTCTGCCTCTGCGTTGTGTCAACGTGACACAAGTTTCAAGGCAAAATTCTTTTTTTGCGGACTTAGAAGCACTGGTTTTGCAACTTTTTTTTGTTGCACTTCGACAATGTTTCAAAAACATGAAAAATGCGACGTAGGATTTTCAAGGGAAATTCAGTTACTTGATGAAGTTCCTGGGCTTTTTAACTCTGTTTGGTACTTGTTCCTGTTTTAAGTTTGAATTTTGTTTGATTTGACTTTAGCTGTTGATGGTTAAGCAGAGCGTCCATGAGCATTTGGAATGATCATTTTCATTCCTCACACTCAATTCCTGAGATGCTTCACTCCACCACCACCACGGCCTCAAATGGATCCAAAATGTAGAGAAATGAGACTATTAAGAGAGGACAAATGTCATAATTTTCTCCTCAAAATGAAGTCATAGTCATGAAAATAAAGTGTTCTCAATTGCTTATGGAATGGTTGGAAAATGAAAATCTCGTGAACAACTCCTCAATGGGGCGAGGATGAACGAGGACTTTTCCATTGAAAGCAACAACAACCAGCGACTGAAAAATAGAAAACTTAAATCCTCATTGAATTCAAAAGTCACAAAATTTAAACACACGTCTTTTAAACTCGGTCGGAAACCGCAGCACCAGTTGGCACAATGACTTCTTACAAGGATAAAAATCCTATAGAAAAATCTATGATCCTAAGCGATGGCTATACTAAAAACTTTCTAGAAAAGCTTCGCAGCCGCTCAGATTTTTTGCAAAATTGATCCAGTTCATTACAAGCTAAAAAAGTTCCAAAACGGCGTCGTCGACATTTTCTAAAGACATGAAGCGTGGCGTTTGTTATTTTCTTTAAAGAAAGATCAGGGCTTTTGGGCAAGGGTTTGTGCGGATCGAAGGGTTCTTTGTATTAGTGTGATGAAGGCATTACTCATGTTCCGTGTTGTGTGTCTTGGCAGTGGTGGATATTTTTCAGATGGGAAGCTTCATCACTTGGCTTGGCTCTTTCAGTCCCATGGCCTTTAGCGTCTGTGGTTTTCGCTGGATTACATTTACGATTAACATTTTCCCCGTAGTACGTATGAATTGGGTAGATGTTACACGAAAGGATTTTGCAGGGAGAGTAACCTCATCCATCAATGTCACGCCGACGAAGGAGGGGTTCAAGTCGACTGCGCCTCTTGTCATCGTCCCAAAAGAAACGATGATTCCATCATGAAAACCCGCATCTCCGCCAATGGTCGGAATACACAGAAACCATCTTACAACAACGAATGAACGAACCAATGCAAAATCAACTTACATCAAGCAATAAGCAGCAGCCAGGCTCACATTTCTTTCAATGGGCTAAATTGCATGAAAAGAAAAATCTTATTTTGCAATTAGCCAAATATACTCGTGAGTAGGGTAGAGGAATTTTTAAGTCACAGGAACAAGATATTTCGGATGGATTTGTGACATTCGCATTCTAGGGAATGAAGTTTCTGAGACATGTAAATCACGTAAATGTAAATTGACAGGTGTATTTTTCAGTCTTCAATTTTTCCTTTATAGCTTTGCTTTCCATTTTAGTTTTTATCCAGTCTTCTTCTTGGAGAAAATCGATTAAAACTTTTCCTTTGACTGGAATATGAACCCATTGTAAATGCGCTGGCGCTTCGTCTGCTTCCACGGTGTCTCCCTTCCTCTTGTGTTTTCCTTGGTTTTCCACACGGAAAAGGATTGTTTCCCTGTTCCAAAACTTTGCTGAAAATGGAGTCCAGTCTTGGAAGCTTTCCTTAATCGATTTAGAAGAAAGTGGAAACTTTATTTCTCTATTCAGCCCACGCGGATTGGTGGACTGAAGTGTTAGGAAATGGAGCCTTATATTCCCTTATATGGACTCCAAAGGCATGGCCAAAGGGATTAAGGGCTGACACCGATCTCCGGGTGACATGTCGCCTAATGCACTTTCGCCATACAGTTTTTAATCTCTACATCGCGGAGACACTTCAGCCGAGAAATCCCTTTCTAAAAAGAAGCTGACGGAGACAGTAAAGTTCCTTGGAGATTAACTAGAGATGCTCTTCTGTGGGGAGCTTTGGAAGGATAAGGAAGAATCAAACAGAAAAAATGGGAAAAAAATCTTGTAGTGTCGTCTTGAACGAAGCCAAAAAGCTCCTCGTAAATGTGTGTTGGTTTTTGTAATCAAAATTAACAAAGGTCATTCCATTGAGGTCAAGGCTTCTGAGGACTCAAAGTAATGAGCATTGGGGCTGCGATGCTGCGATTGTAATTATTATGAGGTCGAGTTTATTATTTTGATTCGCTTATCCGTTTCATTGCATGCATTTTTCTAAAACGAGATTTTTTTAAAAAACTTAAAATCCTCAGAAATATGTTCCCTGATTTACTTTTCAAGATTCTCGAGTCAAGTATAGAACAAAGAAAACGGGTTTCCGTATCCTCCTTGAATGGTCATACAGAGGGAAATGCGACGTGAATTTATGGGCGACACTTACGCTTCTGCTGCTGTTCATTTATTAAAATTCATCATCCCAAAAGCTTTTTTTCCTGGAGATCAGAGGACAAGTTCTCCATATTTATACTTCCCCATTGTAACCTCCTATTGTTGTCCCTTCTGCAGAATCTCCAGGATGAGAAGCTTGTCTTGAATTTCCAAAAATCCAACTCCATTTCTTACATTCAAGGTGTTCCTTTCTCTCCGGTGTCCTGCGGTGTCTCCCACTTTTTTCTGTCATAATTATCCCTCCCCAAAAACTTGTTTTGAAAATCCTCAACTTGGAAACTTGATTTTAATAACACAATTTTGAACGTGGGCTTAAGCGATAAGTGGTTGCACGAAAACAGAATTTAATTGTACTAGCGCTTCGCCCTTCCCCCACGCTTCGACTCTGGATGGGTCGTCATGACAAAACCTGGGGATGCTGGGTCTGTTTAGTCAATATTTCTTGTCATTGATCAAGTTTTTGACATTCGTAGCAAGTTGAACTGTACATTTGAATTGAGTCTGTACATTCTTTAAAAAGGAAATCTAAGTTCAAAAGTTTAGTTAAAAACATGAGTGCTGGAGACTTGTTCCGACCTGATGCCCTGCTTCAGACGGAAGTGGAAGCTTTCGTCGATGCCCTTGAGCCTTCAACATTTGCCGAGCTTGGGTCCAATAGGTGAGGTCAGAATTTTTTCAAAAACGTTATGTATATTTCAACATTTTCCAGATGGATTGAGAAACACGACAGAATTGAAAAGCTAACTTTGCAAGCAATTGTTGAAGCTCTTTCGGATCGTGAGGAAGCTGTGAAGGACAAACTTGTTTCACGTGAGAAGGTAAATGATGGTGGACAAAAAGCGTAAGGTAATTGTAACGGGCCTTATAATGTTTATTTCAGTTGAGCGTTTTGGTCCATGACTTGATTTTGACGGAGCTCTGGAGAGAACAGATTTTTCCGGAACTCTTGAAGGCAGATCCAAAGCACAATTTCAGCATTTATACAATTCTCTACCACGAAGCGGCATGCATTAGCCTAATTGAAACGATTTTATTTCATCCCGAAGCAGCGGAAACATTGGGGGATGCTGCGCTTGACCTTGTTGACTATTGCTACCGATCTCTCAACTGGCTGCTCAGCACGTGAGATTGTGCAATGGCTACTGCAATTCAAAAGGGAGCGCTAAATAATAAATTTTCCACAGTCCACCAGATGACGTGTTGAACAGGAATGACGCTATGGATGGGAACTTGGAGCAACAGTCCAAGTCCATACTTTTTCGATCAGCCTTCAAAGCTCTGACGTGCTTTCGCTATCTCATCGAAAACATTGACAAGTACTGAAAACCTGGTCAGTTGATTAGTTGTTGAATTAACACTGTATGAATTACAGGATCCACACGAGCGTTGTCCCACGGCTGTGTTGTCAGCTCCGACGCTCCGATGCTCCTTACTGATATTCTCATTCAAAAGCCTTGGATAGTCCAAGCGGAGAACGTCATGTACGACAGTGCTGAGCAGCGTTGGATTGAAATGGATTCAAGCAGTAACTGTCTCATCGGGAAGATCGATGGTCAAGCTTGGTTGGCGTTGTACCAGCGTAATTCTTTATCACAAATTAGCCCTCCATTCATTAACGTTTCTTATTCTTATTAGTGTTCAAACACAGCCGTGTCATCTCTACTTACGAAATCCATAACTACAGGAAGAACCAACTGCTCAAACTACGATCGATGCTCAACGAAATCCGACTGGATCAAATACCAGTACTCCGGGAATTCCAACGGTGGCTGGAAGAGATCTCTATTGCCTCTGGACCCATTGGACCATCAAAGGCTCCATTCATTCTGGAAATGATGCCACCTTTTCGAACCACGCTGGAGGAAGAGCTCAAGGAAAACAAGTCAGAAATCGTTCGAATCCAGTTGGAAGAACTGGTGAACGCTTCGCGAGAATGTATTGTTGAAAAAGCCAAAAGGTAGAAGAACCGATGTATCTCCGCAGAGTATTTTGAAATCCATAATTCTAATGAAATAGGCTTGCGAACATCTATGACTTCGAAGCTTTCGAAGCAGTTCTACCAAAGTCTGAAAAATGCGGAGAATGTGGTGGCCCTGCTACAAAACGTTGTGGAAGATGCCGAAACGAATGGTATTGCAAAAGGCAAGGGACGATAGATTTTACATAATAGGCCAAGGCTTTATTTATTTTTGACCGTTTAATTCCGCAGGGACTGTCAAGTGAAGCACTGGTCAACGCATAAGGCTTCATGCACCATGAACTGCGGAAATGAAGACACCAATTGACCAATTAAGCATCAACTGTGTCCTTGAAATAACTTAGGAATGGAACAATAATAAATAAGTAAAGTAATTACGCTTTGCAAAAAATAATTTTAAATCAAAAGTCTTCAAGTTAGGGTTTGCCGTTTGCCGAAAATTTTTCTGAGGGTAGGTTAGGCCATTTGCCGTTTGACGGAAAGCTACACGACCAGGTTTTTTTCATTCTTGTGTTCCTCTGGTCTGATTCAAAAGAAATAATTATTCCGAAATCCTTGTGATTATCGCATCCATTCCTAATCGGAGGTTGGGATTGAAATTAATTCGTAAACTTCAGTTTTAGAATTCTTTTGCTGCTGGACATGGGAAGGACGTGACGCGTGAACTTAATTTTGGCTCTGCTCTCAATCTGTTTCTTTTTCTAAGCTAAAACAAGACTTTGATTTTTCATTTCCTTTTGTTTCTCTGCACTGCACCACTTATCATTAGGTGAAGTGGTCTGTAATTAATTTAATCGCTCTTCCATAATGGACGGAGGGAGCTGGACTCTGCAGATCGAGATTTAGTATTCACACAACGCAAGGAAAGGAAAGGAAGGTTGTAATTACGCCAGTCTCTCAAAAAAACAAAATGAACGAGATGGTTCCCTTCTACTGGGTTTCTGTAGCTCTCAAAAATTCAGTTTTGCGATTAAAATCAAAAATTATGAAGGTGGTTTTAAGAGGCAAACACGACACAAGGAAACATGCAATTCAAATCTCGTTTCTTAAACGAAAATGTCCTGCGTGTCCAGGCACGCACGGTTTTCACATTCAAGAAAAAAAATGAAAAATCCGAAAAATACTACAGAGAACCCGATAGCCAAAATTTATCTAAATTAAGACTTTTGACTATAAGGAAATTAATTAACTTTTTCAAACGACGTTGAACTTGTTTAAGGTAAAGAGAAAGACGGCCTGCTCTCCTATTTTTTGGCTATTGTGTTAATTCTAAATGAATTCACACCTGTGCAAAAATTAGGGATTCATTGCCCTTTTTGCACATTGGAATTGGCACTTTTCTCTTGTGAGGCCGAAGCAATGATTACAATGCGTCTGGGAAGCAGCTTCGTCAAAGTTTTGTTGCCTGTCTAGAAGCTCCTTTTAGTACTGATTTGATGGACCAATACTCATAAAAATTATTGTTAATGGCTCCTCAAACGACGATTTTATCACGTTTTAAAAGAAAGTAAAAACAGAGTTTTAGTTTTCTCTAACTTCCAGTAGTTTATGCTACATTTGAACCAATGGGCGATAAATTCAGTCACAAAAGTCACCGAAAGCACGTCCTGCTCTTTCCAATACTCCTACGCTACAAACTGCTTGGGATTTAAAAGATGCAAAAATTAAAATTCTGAATTTACAATTGGAAAATGAAGGATGAAGGACTTTCTATTTTTATAACCCATGGGTTATTTCTTAAAAAATCTTTTATAAAAGGTCAATAATCCTTTAACACTTCAATAATTGAAAAACCCCGAGGATTTATGACCCCACCCGAACTATTTTTCCAATAGAAGAAAGCATCAAACCCTCTTCAACCCTTGTCACTCACTTTTGTGACTATGATTTATGACAAAGCTTCCCCATTGGTTGGTTTGCAGAGCCAACCCTTCCATTTCCATTTGTTTCTTTTTGCGAAACTTTTGTGATTCCTATCTGTTCGTTGATTAAAGGAAACTCGGTTTTATTTCCGTCTGATGTTGAAAGAATTGTGGGATTTGCGGATAGCTTGTTTCTAATATTCAGCCTCAGCCTCTAATTTGAAATCGCAGATAATCCATGTGGGCTAGAATGTAACCCCATTGACTTAGCACTCTGTTGATATTTATGAAGTTGAGAAATAGCGGATGCGGGTCTTCACTTAAGCCATGAACTTCTTTTTGGCTCGTGCTTTTCCTTCTAAAAAACCTAAGCTGCAAGGGAGTCTTGAAAGAAAATGGAGTCCAATTTATTTTCGTCGATCGTCTTAAACTTGTTGGTTTTTGAAAGGAAAAATAACTTTTCCTTTTAGATTTTTCGTCTAGCTCTCTTGGCTCTATTTTCTCTCCGTGCTTTGGAATGGATGGAACGAGCTTAGACTAAGAAAGAAAGTTTTGGAAATAAAGCGATGGAGAGGGAAGACGTATATTTTGGCAACATTATGGGATTCAAAGAAGACTTAAGATTACAGGATTTGCGGAGCCAATGGAAAACTTTCTCTTACCAGAAGCACGAGAATTCTGGATTTCACTGGATTCGAATCTTTGGAACTTTTGGAAACCGTTGGCAGCTAGCAGCAGGGGGTATTCAACTTGAATCGATAGACGAGAAACTATGGCTCATAAAAGGAACAAATCCGCACAGTACACAAAGGCCCATTGTTTCAAATATTTGCAAAATGGAGAATTATAATTTAAAAAATTAAATGACAAAGTAGGAGGGTTGGGAATTCGGTGAAACCGGAATATTTTCAAAATGGCTGCTGTCCCGAAGCCACTATGAAGGGAAGGCAAAGGGGAGATGGAGCATAAAGGGAACAAAAGGATCACCCAGGAAGGGACTCCAAATTCACCCCGAAAATAAATAAACTTCCCGAATTCCCAGAGTCAATTAAAATTTTCAGAATTTGCAAAATCTAAATCCCAATCAAAAAATCTTTTACACTTTGCTAGTTCAGGAACACTTTGAAATTCAGTTTATTTCTGTGAGAATCCCGTTCTTGACTTGGCTTTGCCAGTTCTAAACGGAATATTTTTGATACTAAATCATTTCTGCCTTGGTCATTTGTCCATGTCACAGTCTTGTGTGTGTAAATAACGATTCTTCCCCCCTTCATGCACTTAGTTTCTTTTGCCAGGATTTAAAATCTGAATAAAGAGAGACATAAATTAGAAGAATTCGCCCATTCATCTTCCTTTCTTTGCCATTGCTTAATAAGGAATGGAACACAAAAGTCGGAAATGGCTGGATCTCATTACGAGACCAAGAGCAAGTTTAACAATGACGAATTTTTGATCCATCCCTCGCAACAATGATACCCAGTCTTGTGTGTACTAGAAAGACACGCAGACTTGAGAATATTTTACCAATTCAAATGACATAACATGATGAAGTGCCATTAGAAGAGTTAATTGTGGTAATTATGAAGCATTGGGCATAAAACACACGTAGGAAAGTCAGTTGCTAGAGGAGGGTCAAGGTGGTCACTGCTGCTGCTGCTGTGTTCTTTACATATTCAGTGAGTAGGTGCAATTAAATCAATTAGAAGAAACTCATGGTTAATTCATCAACAGGGACAAAAATAAGGGAATTCAGGAGAGTCTGTGTAGCTTTGAAGCGTTGGAATTATCTCATTTTGCTTCCTATTGCGTGTGCGAATTTAGCAAATAGAAAAACTGCAGGATTTTTATATTAAACCCAAAGGGAGATTGATTTATGATGTGCTGAGATGGATCTTCTGTGATTGGAATCTTTACGATTTGTTTATATTAGGAGCATTAAAGTTTGCAAATTCGAGATGGACGATGAGCGTAGAGGGGTTGATAACCTTCTTAAATCTGCAGAGGAAGATAAGGATTGATGACTTTGCAAATAGTCATTTGGGTTACTGTGTTTCTATTTCACCCTAGTGTCATAAGTACAGGGGGTAAAATTTTTATTGGTCAATAAAATCCATGTTTCAGGGATAGTAAAAATCCTCGTGTTGTGACGCTCGTGGTCTCGTTGAACTTGCAAATTAAAACTGAATTTAACACGCTACTAGTTCATTTTTATTGTTTAGAATTTGCAGAGAAAGGCAAAGGTGAATTCGCCTTTGATTTCTACGTAGTACATGGCAGTACATAACTGCAATTTAGCTAAGGATTTAGCCTGATTTGAAACCAAACTTTTTTTGAACGGCTTCTAACCTTTGGTTGAGATTCATTCCTAACTCTTTTTCTAACCTTTAGATTATTGGTCAATAAAATCCATGTTTCAGGGATAGTAAAAATCCTCGTGTTGTGACGCTCGTGGTCTCGTTGAACTTGCAAATTAAAACTGAATTTAACACGCTACTAACTCATCTCTATTGTTTAGAATTTGCAGATAAAGGCAAAGGTGAATTCGCCTTTGATTTCTTCGTAGTTGGAATAACGTGTTGGAGTAGTGATAACTGCAATTTAGCTAAGGATTTAGCCTGATTTGAAACCAAACTTTTTTTGAACGGCTTCTAACCTTTGGTTGAGATTCATTCCTAACTCTTTTTCTAACCTTTAGATTCAATTTGCCAAAAAGGATTTCTTTTGGCTCTTTGCCAAATTACAATTTGATTGGAAAGAATATAAATACGCTTCTGTGATGCCTTAATCGATTTGGGAATTGGGATATTCCACTTTTGCAAATTGGTGGATTGCAAAATAAGAACAATTGGCATATTGTTCTTGTGTGAATTATGTAAAGGGTTTTTGCAGATTTTTGCATATTAGGAGCAGTGCGTATCTGTCTGATGTTGGGTAGTGAATGCCTTTTGTTACTGCGTCGACACTCTCCCTTTCTGGCAGAGAGCTGATCTTCCCAGCCCCCCAAATGGAAAGATTCCCAGGGACTGAGGAAGGAGATCAGGGGAATGATGGCCGCCACGCAGGCGAAACAAGAAATTCTTTAGAGATCAGACTTACGCAAACTTTGGACAAAAAAGGAGCTACCAAAGCATCCAACGCCTTCATTTCAAACGGGAAAATCCTTCCACATTCTAATGCAAAAATTCCAGGCAAAGAAAGAAAATGCAAAGTGAAAACGGCGTTTAGAATTTCTCAAAATATTTCCAGCAGAGATCCTTGGGAAAAAATAGTTTCTCCGTACTTCTTTCTGATTTTATTTTTATTTTTTGTGCGTTTGTATGTGTACTGAAATGTTGATTTTCTAAACCTGATTATGATGCTGTGTGAATAAAAATTAAGATTGTGAATGTGGTCATTAGAATGAACCAAGTAAAACCACGAACCGGCCGGTCTGGCTTTAGTAACAAGTGCGCCCCTCCTTTTGGTCAAAACCGCATGACAAGCAATAAAAGCAACACAATAAAATGGCACTAAATGTCTCATTGCGAGCTGACTTTTGCAATCTCATTAGCTAACGGTGTGAACGCGTCATTAGGAGCGGAAGTGCGATTCTTATCTCATTATACACAGCCTTTAATCACATCGTCTTCCCACTTCTTGTCATTCTACAGTCATTCCTACTCTCTTGCCAAATGGAAGTATATGAGTAACGACCTTCTTTTTCCATAACGGTGAAATTGGAAAATGTTCCAGAATTGCTGGACAATGGGACATGGAAAGAATTTGAAAACTTCATTTTCTCCTATTCCTTTCACCACCGCTTTCCTTTCTAATTCCGCATTCAGAGTCGGTAGGCATTTTATTTCCTTTCGTTTCCTTCTGCAGGCAGAGGACACACTGAGGAAAATGATTCTTGCAATAGCTTTGGTCTATTTTACATTTGAAACAAAAGGGGAATGGGATTCTTTACTCCATAAAATCCCAATATCCATCCTCCTACAGGAATTGAAGATTTAGTCAAAAGAAATGACAGCGGAGCTATTGGATCTTAAGATTCCTGACCTTGGGAGGTTATGGGAAAGCTGTAAATTGAACCCTTGAAATCTGAACTTGAAATTTTTTTAATTTTTAAAAAAGGGGGAAGGTCTTTTCTTTGAATTGTCGGCTCAAGGTGGAGGTCATTTCCTTTTGTCAATTGACTCTGGCCTCTGATTAGTTCAGCTTTGGTTGGTTTAAGGGATTCTCTTACTTTGTTTCCTTAAGGCAACACTCCCCGCATGTTCAAAGGGTGAGGGGTTAAAAATAGGGTGACGGGATTTTCCGGGTTTTCGTTACGTGCCTAGGACATCATCGTTCCCGTCGTGGTGGGGAAAATGCTAACGGGATTTTTGCCGCTCGGGTTATTGTTCTTTGGTGGGTCTCCGTAATTCCAAGAAGACCGGGAGGTGGATACGATAAAGGCGTAATGAGGCAAGTAAGCTGTCATAAACCTGTCGCAATTTACAAGGAATCTCATCTACGTCTAATGAGAAGGAATTTGGCAATTTCTAATCTCTAATCCACATCCATTGTCATCCAAAAATGAAAATGGCCAACTGAAACTGCAAAAGGGAAATCCGTTAGGAGCATCACAGGAGCATCGATATGGTAAAAGTCGAATATAGAAACTTTCACTGGAGAAATTCATTACTGGCAGGAAAACCTGGAATTTCCAAATGGCGTTGCAGCGACTCAGATCCATAGAATTAATTTTAAAAATTGCATACAAAACTAGTTGTCTGGTTCAGTTGAGAATTGCCCGAACGTGACGATTAGGCCGGGGTCAAACGGGAGTTTAGTGTGATTTTTGTCTTCCAGATTTAAATTGTGAGCCTCCATTTGCATGATTCAGAGGCAGCGAAGCAAATGATAATGAAGTGGCTCAAAGTTTCTGAAGGGGTTTTATGCCCTCATCATCCGAAAAGACTGAAGTTGGTTCTGAAGTTGTAAAACACTCATCATGGCCGTTCCCTTCATGATGAAGATGATTAAATGTCAGGACAGAGACGAATAATCCTTACAAACTACTTGGCATATGAGCCCTAAAAACCCTCGTAACGAATTTGCATGAGCCCCCTTTTACCCCCCTCAAATCTCATTTCCTCGGCATCAGGACTCAGGGCCTTCTCTATTATTCAAAACCTCATCTTAGCTTTCCCTCGACTAAAGTCTCGAGAGTCAAACCTTAGAGTGAAAGCATCAAGGAATTTTGCATACGCAGCTAAGGCAGACGAAACTTAATCCCTAGCGCCCTGGACTGAGTAATCCAGCAGACTCCAGCTTGACAAATGTGACACTTTAATTATTTCCAACACAACAAAGGAGTGTGTGTGGGTTTTTTCTTCCCTCTAAAAAGCATCTGGTCTTCCAATTTTAAGTTTCTAAGCGAAAGCAAAGGCAAGGGGAGCTCATTTCCTTATGGAAGAAAGTCCTTTTGCTTTCACTTTTTCCTCTCTCCCTTGTTAATGGCTCATGGGGCCCAGATCTGTATTCCTTGTTAATGGCTTGAATTTCCAATTCAATTTTATTCAAAGGAACCTGGAAGGGGAAGGCGGAGGAGTCTAATGGGATTCCATTAATCCTCATTCCAACAACAGGGGGATAATACACAAGAGTGAGCCATCAATGTTTCCATACGCTGGAGGAAATGGAAATCGATTCCAATTGCATCTCACTTAGGCATATGGTTCTTTATAATCAGGAAAAATGTCTTAGCTGGAATTGACTTGTGTATTCTGTACATACTGGGAACAGGTGTGTTCAAAGAGGATAAATAATAACAACCTTTACGAACCATTAAGGGAAATTTAGTTGGAAACCAAGGCCCTCCCTCCCTCCGGCTTTACAAAATGAGATATCGAAAAAATAAAAAGAACGCTAGGGGATTCGGGATGAACAAATGGAGTGGGTGGTCTTACCTGTCATTGGATTAATTATGATATCCGAAAATATCATCAACAGAAACAACGCCATGAAAAAACAAAATTTCATTTTGTGAATGTGCATCAATGGGAACTCCAGGTAAGGTAGGGAGATCAAAGGGAAAGTTTCAGAACAGAGTAGGAAATAGTTCGTTATAAAATTCATCGGTAGAAGGATGCTGAATACAGACACCCGGGTATTCTCTGCCTAACCCCGAGAGAGACTTTTAAACATTGTCTGAAAACAAGGTCTGAAAATCTCCGGGTTTCGGAAATGAATGCTTGATCCTCCAGCCCTGTTCCAGAAGCTTTTTGGTTTCATTTCCTTAAGTCGAAAATGTGCTTGTGAAGGAGTTTCCCTGAAATTACTGAAATATTGAGACAGGGTTTATCTCCAATGCATGACGTCCATTTATTATTCCCAAATCCAACCACGCACAGCAGAGCTACTGTCAAAATTTTACAACTGAAGCCAAAAAACGGGAGAAACCATCATTCAAAAAACTGGGTTTCAAAATATAACCCTGTTGAAGTGGATTGGAGCAGCTTGTAAAATATGAAACTCCATTCGTCTAAAAGTTCCAAAGGCTAGATTGGGTAGATTTCTGATCTTTCAATGTTCCATTTTGAAGATCCATTTTGTACCGGAAGGATCCCAAGGAGGAAGTTCTGTCGATTCAGCCACAGCGACAAGTCGTATGCGTAACGAGCGAATGTCCGTCACTTCCGATTTGTGATTGTCTCTCCATTGAGTCTCAGTTCATTCATTTATGATGACAATGGCGGCGTCAGCTTTGGTCTCTCACGTCCAAACAATTGGTAGGGATGATAGGGAGAGTGTGTTTGTGATTATAGAAATAAAATGGGAGCAACCCCGTCGTGTTTGGTCACATTGGAACAAGTACAAGGGAGTTTGGCATTCCCTCAAAACTCGTGGCGTTAGCAGCGTCTATGAATCAAATCCAAACTTCCGACTTGGCAATGTAAATGGGAATGTAGTTTAGATTCAATTCGAGTGGACTTCCGCTTTTGGACAAGGGGAGGAAAAATGGGTGACAAAAACAATGCTAGGAACTCTGGTAGTTTGTAATTTATCATCGAATGAAATTCGACGCCATTTTGTCACCTTTAAGGTTCGCGTTGTCCTTGAATAAATTGAAAGCAGCTAGGATGGTAAAGGCAATATGCTATTTTTCATACAAACTCTGATTTTGACTGTCGGAGTTTTTGTTTAGATTTCTTTTAGTAATTTCCTAGTGTTTTTTCCCTTCTGAAAGTAGAGTCCATTAGATCCGGCTCACTTTCCTTTCAAAGTTTTTCCAAGAAAGTAGAAAAGAGATTTTCTGGACAATTAAATTGGTGAAATCGTCTTGGATCTGGAAGTGGCATTTGTGCCTTTTGGAAACGGCCATTTTGCCTATTAGTGTATATTAGGTACATATGTTTTAGCCCTTGAAAGAGAAGCGGGTGGATTCTAATTGGCAATTAACGTTAAGGCACAACTACTGCTCTCGATCTACTTAGCCTAACCCAAGCTTCCGAAATCCAATGGGCTCCTTTTCTTTAAATGTCATTTCCCTTTGTCTTCAGGAGACTCAAATGTCGCTCGTCGGGGAGGAAACAAACAAAGGGAAACGCAATGGGCCGAACCGGAGCGGAAACTTTGAAGGAGAGCAGCCATTCGGATTTTCGGCTAGAGAAAATGGATCCTGGAACTCAATTTTTTCAGTCCACAGAAAAGAAGAGGAGCCATAATAATCATGGATTTAATTTATTTCTAGCTTTCACTCTGGATCCACACGGCCAGAATATAATTTCAAAAGCAGGAAATGAAGGAGGAGATAATTTTCATAGAAGAAACAGCGGGGAAGCAGACGGGACCAACTTTCTCTTTGTAAATCTGAATGCGGATGAAAATGGCAAAAGTTGGGAAACTCGTTACTCGTTTTGATTCAATTTGGAAAGCTCTCGGAAAGGTTTCAAACAAGGGTGGGATCTAAATGTAATCAGATCACAAACACAAAAAACTTTTTCCGGAAAGCAATTCCGGTGGGATCCGCCTTTTCAATGTTTCCAAAATAAATTAATTTCTAGAATGAATTTCAACTCGGTCTGTATACACGCTTCGACGCCGCTCAAAAATCTCGTTGTTAAAGTGCACTAGAATTTTTATTTCACCCAGTTACTTGTGCCATCGGAATGGTGGAATGATTCGCTCCTAATTCTCTGTTTTGGGGCATTCTATTGGGCTTCATTGGTGTTTGTTTTCCATTGCCTTTTCCCACTGTAAAGAAGGTATGAAAAGTCAAGTATTTGACCTTGACCTAGCTCAATCCCATCAGAGAGTAAGTGTGCCTCTGTGTTTCTCCGTATCTCCCCATCGCATCTCATCTCGTAGGATGCTGGTAGAGCCTAAATAGTCCTAAAATCTCCT